>JAIPRN010000695.1:0-70044 GCA_025469175.1 Geopemphigus sp. TES_GeoC_2020
TCGCGTTTCCGGCGTCCGCCGTACGTACGACGCACAACCAACGGCGACGGCAAACGTTCTTCGGGCCTGACAAAATACGAACGTCGAGGGAATCTCCGATGGTCCGATACGTTTTCGAAGGGATATTCTTCTTCCACCGTCGGTGGTTACACAAACCTAACGCCGTTCGATTCGTTACACGTCCCGAACCGTTTAGCGGAAATTAATACACGCGCGCGAGAATGTTAAAAACCCTGTGGCCGACTACTGTTCATCAACTTCGCCCTAAACGCTCGTGGCCGCTTTATACGCACACGGGTGGTACCATTGTGCGTGCCACGTCCTATTGTCTTAGCCGCGATGAGCAAGGAGTTACGCGAACAATGTCACGGATAATTATTTCGGCGGTCGTTAACGACGTCGTTTGTTGAGCGTCGCGTACACGGGACGCCTACGCGCCCGTTACTTATAATTAGTTCCCTTCGCCCGTTTTACTAATTTCACGGCCATTTAAATATATCCGACAATCGTACCACCCGCCCGGTCGAGTGTGTACCTGACGGATCTTTGTCCAACCTCGTCAACGAAAACCGACGAATTTACGCGCTCTCTACTACCACCATCGCCACTCAAACACCGTACGGCGGTCCAACTCGAGAACGCGCTCCGCCACTAGAAATATCTCCTAGGATTTCTCGAGCGTACCGAGTCGATTAAAGCGAAATAGCACGACCTACACCGGGCGATCGCTGGAAAATCGGATTCGGAGTACGACGACGCGGTTGTTCTATCCGAAGTGGCGGCGGGCAACGCGTTCGGGCGGTCGCGAAGTTACGTTTCTTCCGGACTACCGCTATCGCCTCGAGTGTAGGACGACCAACGGACGAAATTCGGTCCCGAAAAACACTACCGCGTTTCGCTATCGAAACGTCCGTCCGTTTTTTCCGAGCGTCGGTTGTAATTCGGTCGCGTTTAACGAATACAATAACGTTGGCCGATCAGAAACGTTTCGTGGTCGTTTTACTCGATAGGCGAACGACAACGACGAGACGCTCGTACGAAACCGTCGCGTGCTTTCGGTTTACCGGTGGTCGGAGGGTACCTATTAAACTGTTGTGAAACGACGTGGAAAAAATTCGCGAGACGAGCGCCAAATGATAAACGCTCAACGTCGCGACGTTAGTAGCCGAGTCAATGGTACACTTGTTTTTGTTTTTTAGCACGCGTGTTCTGTTGAATTACGTAAAACTGAGGAAAAACGCGAACGAGTTACGAGATGAACGTTTTCGACGGGACACTATTACTACCATTTGTCGTTTCGAGAAACGTTTTTTTCCCACGGACGGAGACAGTTTTGGAGAAGAACCGCGACGGACGAGAACGTCTTACGGATACGTGCGTATATGTGCGTGCGAGCACAAGTGTATCTATAAACGAGTACAACACGCCCGTATATTTATATATACGCGCGCGTGTGTGTGCGTATATGTTTATGGCACGCGTTCGAACCGGTTGCCCGCATAATGTACGATAATTATTATTCTACGGGTTTCGACGGAATACTATACGCGGTAAGAACGAGCGCAGTGACACGCGCGCGCGTGTATCGTTTTACACGGTTCGGTTAGATATTCTCGCGTCGTCCGCCGACAGTGTGTCCCGATGGCGGCGGGTTGGAGAGCGCGACGGAGACGACACACGTTCTCCGATGACCGAATCCGTTTACGGACGGCCGTCAGTTCGTATATCCACTTTGCGCTCGCCGTCGTTGTTAAAAAAGGTTTAACTACAAATCGACGCGATTTTCGCGCCGAGCGAAGACGATCCCTTACCCCCCCCTCCCCCGTGATGATCAACGCCGTCGACGAAACGCCGCCAGACATTCTACCGCCGGCGTACGTACGGGTGCTGAGGCGTGCGCGGGCTGATGATCGACGTTTCGGAGACGTCGTTCGCGAACCATCACGCTAAAACGGCGGCGACTACCCCGTGGACCGTATTCGTTTTGTCGAAACGTCGAAAGTGGGACTCGGTTCGATACGCGTTCGCGCTTTTAAATCCGTTCGAACGGCCGGACGATTACCGTTCGCCGTTGTTTCGGCCAAACAAACCTAGTTACGCCGCCGCCGACGACCCGTTATTTATTTCGATCGAAACCATTTTCGACGGTCCGGCTAATAATGTCGGAGAACCCGTCGTATTACGTAAACACGGCCGGTAGTTTCGAAAAGGACAGCTAGCGACGATACGCAACAAATAGGAACACGCGGCCACAGATGGCGGCGTTTTACGATTACACCGAGTTCGGACCGTAAACAAACCGTTGTTTTCGCCGGCGGTATTTACGAAACCGGACGGAACGCCGGGGACAATAAGAGAACAACGCATACGCGACGCGTTTGGTTATCCGAAAAGTTTTCACAATACGGCGGCAATTAACGGGCCGCCGGTTTATTATTGGGTCCGTCCATTAGTGTTTACACGACAGAAACGTATTACACGTATATATATATGTTCGGTCGAGATAGTTCGGGTAAGGCACGTACCGTAAACATTCCGTGTTTGTTTAGTATTTCTCGCCCTCTTGTTGATTCCGTCGCGCTACACAATAACAATACGACGCGTACGTTTTTATCACGCTCACACGGCCACGCAGCGGGTGGGGAGATGGTCTCGACAATTGGGATTTTCACACGAAATATCATATCGGGCGTCCGTGTATGTATATATATGTATACACGCACGTATATTCATTTAGTATGGACGACGCCCAACAGGTTGGCTCGGTACGCGGCCGTCGGTCAATACGCGACCGTGTGTACCGGTCGACGCTCACGATGTCGCTACGATAGGTTCGCGAGAAGAACGAAATCTCGACGATCGGCCCGCTTTTGTTTTTAACGATCCCGGCGGGCCGTAGGTCGCGTAGTCGCGTGAAAATTAGAGTGGGGGGCGTTTACGTTTGATATTTACACACGGTACGCCGACGGGCCGCCGTTCGATACGAAAAACCGATAATCGTCTTTGAAATTCCGTCCGGTCGATTGGCCGATTGCGCCTCGGGGCCGCCCGGCCGCGCCACATTTGTACCCGCGCGGTGTTTATTACCATATTCCTACCTAATTTACCCGTGTCCGCTTATTTATTACGCCGAGGTTTCGAACGACGGCCTTCACCCCATCCCCTCCACCATCTCACACCCCGTCCGACGCCACGGGCGAAACGACGATGACCGTCGTCGTTTGATAAGGCCACAACCGATTTCACCCGAACGTCGTCCTCCGACTGGACGTGAAAAACGCGAACGCCGTTTGTTTTCTCGAGCGATGAAACTTCTCGGCCCACGTCACGTTTCGCGTTTGAAATACAATCCTCGAACGCGTTTCCGGGCACAAGTAATCGAAAACGTAAAAATAGTATCCGCGACGTTTCGTTACCGTCGCCGGGTAGAACAAATTGAACACACAAAACGACGACTCGCGAAACGTTCGCGCGACAAGTTTTAACCCGTACGGGCGAATGATGGCAGCGATCCGAACGTGCTCGAGAGCCCCTCCCCTTATCGTCACCGCACTGCTACTGGTGCACCTATGGTTTCCACGCTTGCTTGACCGTGAGGCGTCGGTTGTCCAAGTACGAATTCATCGTTTCGTTTATGAAATTTCCCCGAGTTAGAAAACGCACCTTCCCATCATTTGCCACGTACGCGTTTTCCGGGCGAGGGAGGGGAATTCGAAGCGAATACGTCGATCGAAATAAAGTTGCCCGAGACGCTCGCGGCACCCGAACGTATGAACAGCGCGTGGAGAGTCGGAACGAAAAATGGCCGAATATTTTTCGTAGCGTAAAACGATTAATAATTTCACTCGATCGTATTCGGATATTATTGGAATCGATCGAAAAGCCGTTTAACGGTTTTAGCGTTCGAATTAAAAACGACACCGGACGAGCGCGTTTTATTAAAATCTCGTCACGTCGTTTATTCCACCGCGAAACTTCCGTCTCGGTCAGCCATTTAAAATACGTTTATCCCCGTCGCCGTGTCGTCCGATAGGATCTCTGGCGACGACACAGTGTTGAACGAATCGGTCAGCCATTTCACCGACGTCCATCCGACCGTCCCTTATTTTATACGCTCTTTGGCTGTCGTTCAAAATCGTAAGATTATTCAGCCTAATAGATTGAGTATGGCCCGATATACGATATATAGTGGCGTTCTTAGTACCCCAGAGCGTTGACTTCTCAACCCGTACCGGTGGTAAATTTACGTATCGGTTTTACTTTAATTTGAGGGTTATTCGTCCCTCGTCCGCCTCCCCGGGGGATATTTATTCCGTCAAATCGAACCCGGAGTTTCTCGTCGAAACATTCGTCCCGAACACTGCCGGTGGTGGGGAGGGAGGGAGGAAGTCCGTTGTTGCGTTAGGTTAGGGAACGTTTAGCCATATCACGATAATATTTAACGACCGCGTATTAACGATTACAAAACGGTGAGTGTACCCCATAATCCAAGATCACGAAAACAACAGGTGCACGGTAGAACGGGCTCGGGTACACGATTAGACACAACCGTTGTTTGTACATAACTGGCCGCCGGTCATTACGAAAACAGCTCGGACACGTTCCGTGTCGGCACGAAATTCTTACGGAAAACGAACGTATATTTCGTACGGCTATAATACGAATCACGTGAGCCAGCGACCGTTTTCGACGTACGGTTGGCTGGAGGACGTAAAGGCGCGACACAAGGCGGTCGGTTCGGGCAGAGACGGGCGCGCGCGATCGGGTCGTTAGCCGCGGCCGTACATGTAAGTAGCGCTCGAATAGGCGTAATATATATATATATATATATATATTTATTGTTTATATCGAAACGGCGGACGCGCGATATACGGAGCACGCGCTACATAATCGGCGGCCGTCGTCGTGCACGTAACGAGCGGGGGAAAAAAAAATTTCGAAAAAAACCTCTTACGCGGGCGGGTTAGGTACGCGTGCGCGCACGTACGCTTAGTATTATAATAATAGCCCGTGGTGGCGGTCGGGAGAGCCGACGACGACGACGACGACGCCGAGTGGACGACAAACGTTGAATAATGGGCACGGACGGGAATACCGGAGCGAGTGGTTAGCGGTGGGGATAGGAGGGGAGGAAAGGGAAAGAAAACAATAATAAGAACGAGACAAAAGCGTTTGTGTGTCGACGACGGCCGGTCGACCGGCGTTATTTTTTCTTTTTGTTTCAATATCGTTGCCATCGTGCGCGCGCGCGGTCCACGGAAATGTGACCTCGTCGCTGATACCGCTTATACCGCGCGCGCGTTTACGGTACGAGAAGCGTCTACTACCGCGCCGCCGGTTCGAATCGTTATCGACCGAACGCGTTCGACGTGCCCAACGGCCGTCCGAAAATAGCCGAAAAAGCTACACGTTAGGATAACGTTGGTAACGATACGACGTATACGATCCGTCCGTCCGTCAGTGGCGGAGTGGTTTCGTCCGAGCTATCCGTTCAACACCACCCGGCAGCACTTAACCGCATATTTTCGGTCGCACGCGCCGTGAAACGATTCGATTTTTGACGGGTGACGCGCCGGCACTTACTCGGACGGTCGATCGATTCCGTCCCGTACGCGTAACGTAATACGTTCCGTCCATATTTGGCCGCCGCCGCCCGTGTCCGAAGAACGAAAAGTTTTTTCACCATACACATACACATATGGTCGGACCCGTAGAAACACCGTGACGTTTCGTACTCGGCGGCCCGTTCGTTTTAATTAACTCGGCGGTGCCCGTGAACGTTACGAAAACGACGCGAGATACGCACGCACGAAACAAACGTCTTACGCGTCCTTTGTGTTGTTACGAAACAAACGAACAACCGGGGACCTTTCGAAACGCGACCATTGTTACGGTTACGACCATACAATATGCGCCAACAATGCGCTAGACGCGTACGGAATACGATTTCGTGTTTTCGAAATTACGGTTCGCGGTTTTAACCGTACGTGGTCTCGTTATACCGTAAACGGTGGGGGCGGTGGAGAGGAATTGCTACGGCTACGTATCGCGTTATTACGCGCGTCACCCATGTGTCCGTCGGCGTACACTGAATTTCGTCGTTTTATAATATAAAAATATATAATATAAAAATAATTAAGCCGTCTTCGATATTCGTGTCGAGTTTTGCTGGCCGCGCGTTCCAACGATCGCGTGAATGTTACCGCTAAATAGGAACGGATGGATACTTTTATTCACTTTCGGCGGAGCGACCTTTCCGGTGGTGTAACGCGAAACCGCCGCCGCCGCCGTCGGGATACAATTAATTCATTCGCGCGCTCGATACTTGACGAGACGTTTCGGTAAGAGAAAATTACCTATTCATTCGTCCGACGCGCGCTGCGTGTACGCCGGTATCGCGTGAACTCGTTTTCGTTTTTCCGTTCGAAACACGTCCGTAATTTATTTACCACCAGTAAACGGAGAACGTAATAATCTTTTACGTAACGCACGACGCGTATCGATCCGAGAGCGGCCCCGGCGTAATCGACGGCCGTCAATCATCGGGCACGCCACGGACCGACTTGGTCGTCCCGTAGCCGTCGGCTCCCTACCCCACCCCCCCAAATACGGCCGCCGCGTGTCCCGGGACGCTACGGGGACCGGTTTCATACGCACGGGCGGCCGCCCGGCGGGTACGGTACCGGTGAAACGGTATCCGACCGCGCGCGCCCATCAGTCATTTGGACGATTCAGAACACGGCGCGAGTGTATCTGCTCGTAAGCGCGATAACGAAGAAAAACCCTTCGGGGGCTGGCTGGCTTACGCGCGTGTATAATTATTGTACGAGCGGGGGCCGATCTCCGTTGGACATAACCGAAAACCGGTACGAAATTAATCGGTGGCCGAAAATCGCCGTTCGCGGGGACAAACGTATTCCTCCTGTCCATCCATCCCGGCGGCCGACACGTCGAAATTTCGCTTTTTCGTCTTCGCGAGTTTACGACGTGCGCGCGTGTCCGACGAATGCGCGGGCACCACTCCCGTATCCGAATAACGCACCGGACCGCGTCCTTTTTTTTCCCCGTACTCTTCGTCGTCGTTCGTCGCGAACCCGTCACCGTTCACACGGGCGAATTCGACCTGAAATGTGCCCCGACGTTGTTCGAAGTCGACGTGGTCTTCTGTTTTGTTTATCGAAAACTGTTCGAACTAGGAAATCGTGCGCGTTTTATTGGCTCTGTAAATTGTAATACAACCCGAATACGCGGACCCAGAGTCGTTGTTCGACCACTCTCGCTTTTTATTCGCTCATCCGAGTATCCCTTTTATGATTCACGACGAACCGAGCGAGAACGTAAATGTAATTTTAGTGTTTCTTTCGTTCCCTTTTCACTAGTCGATCGATTTACGCTCTTTACCGCCGATACAAATGAATTGTACGACGACAGATTTTTCGCGGTGGAAATATACAGCCGAGAATCGTTTTAACGTAACGATCTCGGTTCGTCGGTAATAACGACGTATCGCCGGTGCGTACCTAATAATAGGTACCGATTCGAGTGTTTTCGCTTTACCGTCACGCCGTTTGTCGTCCGCCATTGTGTTCGAAAAGAAAAAATTGACGCGCGTGCGCGCCGTTTGGCTTGTAAATACTTCGACCGAACGTCGGGGTAATAATAATAAAACGCGCGAAATCCGAAATGCGTTCGGTCGTTTCGTTTTACGTCTCGAAAAATCCGATGTCCGACCTACGACAACGGACCAGCCCAAAAAATACGCGATAAACGTATTCCGAAACGTCTACGGAGGGGGGAATTTCGGGGATATCAATTGTTCGTTCGCCCCGCCGCCCCATCAGTCCGGCGACGAACGTGTGGCGCAAAAGTCGGTGAATCCACGCGTCGTCGTCGTCGTTAATAACTAACGCGTCTATAAAACGACGGTTTTATCGTACGATATTTAAAAAAAAAAAAAAAATGTACCCAGCTCGGCGTGTTCATTGCCCTCAGCACGCGGCAACCGGTCGACACGGGAGACAAGACGCCGCTATTGTTTTTATTATTATTTCCTCGACGCTGCCGGGGCGGATTTGACATATTATATTCCGTGTCCTTGGGACATCGGCCGAACAATGGTCGCCTCCTTACACGTCGCGTACGCGTCGAATACGACGCGGAGCACGTGCTGTCGTATTATGCGCCAGCGCCGCCCACCGAGCACGTCCTGGACTCCTCGAACGGCTTTACACGCTCGCGTTCGTCGTTCCGTAGCTCGGGCCGCCACTCGGCGTAACTGGCCGTCACCATTAACCGTTTTTTCCCGTTTTTCGTTCGTTCGCCGACCGGAGGGACTCGGGAACGACACTCGACGACGTCTTCGTTCGTTTCGTTTATATTAATTTCCGACCTCTCGAAACCGAGCGACCCCCCCCCTCTCCGTACGATCGGTACGTTTTCGGTATTCTTCTTGGATTGTCGATCACGTCCGCGATCTTTCGGTAACGTCGTCGGCGGATACGATCAATCGGCCAACACGCGCGCCCACGGAAAAGCCACACGACCCGCGACGATTAGAAACTCGAACGAGGAACGCCGCCGGTTCGTTCGAGCGCGCCCGAATCGATTTTAAACACTCGTGTTTCCAGTTCGGTCAATTTTGCCGTTCGATCCGTAGGAGGCGGACGACGAACGAACCGGAGAGAAAAAACGCCGAATAGCCGGTAGCGGCGCGTTTCGGGTATTACGGTTCGGGTCGAACGGCGCGTTTCCATTACCGGGCCGAACGCCCGTAATTCGTTCGTATCGAACGTCGTCCGTCGTCTGGTCGTCCGTCGACGATCGATCGCCGTGTCTAATACGCGCGTCATTACGGCCGGTACGTAACGTAAATTGGATAATAAACAACGCGGAAAACGGTATTTCGGTACGAAGCGCGCATTTTCGTCCGATCCTGAGTAGGATTTAACGGCGGCCGACCGACCGACCGTGGTTGGTTACGGGGCGTATGAAAATCGATTAGTAGAACGCTCGAGTAAGTTTCCCACGCGCGTATGGGACGTCGTCGTTTTTTGGGACGTCCGAAAGGCCCCTCTCCTCCCTGCCCCGGGCCGAAGGCCACTGACGGATTTCCCGATCGTCGGCGCGCACAATAACGGCGCACGACGAGGAACGGTCGTCGATACTTTCCGGGATTATATATATATATATATCGTCGTTAATCGTCGTGCCGCGATATGTTTCGTGCGCGGACCGACGGACGCGCGCTACGACAAAACGACGATATCATCAATCACGCGGCATTAGCCAATTGTTGTACATCTTAGTCAATTGAACGCGTTGTATACACCGTACCCCCGGAATAACGTAATCGTCACGAACTCCGAGGGGCATCCCACCGCCTTTAGTCGTGTTTTCACGCACGCACACACGAGCCACCGCCGCCACCCCTCCCCCCCACATTATACACGTATCGTGCCGGACTTATAGCGCGCGCGGCTTTCGGTGTGTGTCGTCTATTTATCGAGCACGAAAATAAAACGTGACCGCGTCCCCGCGACGGAGATATGTACGCGACGCGCTAAATATAGTCGCGCCCAACGCGGCTCGTTCGACAATCCGTCGGCCGGCAACCCGCCGTACCTTTCCGTTTCTTTGTCCACGGCTAAACGGCTAAAATTTATCGGCGTCGACGTTTCAATTATTGCGCTCCCCGTAAATGTATTTTATTCGGGGCCGTTACGTTTTCGTTCGTCTATCGCGACGTTGGCAAACACACCCGCCGCCCGGAAACCTAACGTAACCTAACTTATTTTTCCTATACGGTATCGGCGATACACACACTGGAATGCCCGAAGGCAGTACCTCGGAGTACCAATGAGTCGTCGTCGTCGTCGTCGTCATCGTTTATCGAGAGAATACGTAAAAACGGTTTAAGGATCGTCCTTAATGAGCAAGGCGAGTTATCCCCGACGTTGGTTTACCTCGCCATCTCGTACGTCGAATCTTATTTAAAAAATTTCGTAAAATCACAATCGCGTGTATGGTGCGCGGTGACGGGACAATCCCCTGCCACGGGACAGTCATTTACATCTTCCTTTAGCTAACACATGGACCAGAATCAGTGCAGTTCCCTGAGACGGCACCACTTACATCGTCCTCTACGAGAAATAAATAGAATATAACGTCGTAATTCTTCCGTTCCCCGTTTTAGCGGCCTAGTCGCTACCACCTCTTGCTGCGGCCACGACGACGCGACGGAGTTGTCACGCCAAGAGCCTGGCCGTTCGGCGACTTCCTTCGCCATCATCACCACCGACTCGACGAATCGGACGACGGTGTCCCAGCAGACCGGGGACTCGAACGTGCCCGCTCGACCAGATCGGCCGGGCCAAATTTTCCTATCCGACGGACTAGCCCGTACGGTTCACGGTCAAACGCCTCGCGACGAAAGAGCGTGTGGAAAGGCGACGACGGCCTGTTTTTCCGACTCGGCGTGTCCAAAACGCGAACGTCCCGGAACCTAACCGCGGACAGGGGGTGGTTATCGTTCAACGGAGCGTCTCGTAGCAAAGGCGAATAGGCGATTTTAAATATTTCGCGTCCGAAACACGCCAGGAATATGTCAGAACATTCCTGTGCCACGCGACGCCGTTTACGTCCACTAATTAAGAAATTAAAAGAAACCTAGACGTTTCGTAAAAGTAGACGGCCGGTAACGGGACAATCCCTCCCCCCAACCAGCCCCCGTTACGTTCATTTACGACGTTCTCTAATCAAAATTACGAAAAAATACGAACGGATTAGTTTATTCCACACGAGAGCGGCTGCTCCAGTCAGCCCTCTTCCTCCTCCTCTTCTTCATACGGTCGCGTATTTACGTGGGTGGGGTGTAAGGAGCTTCAAACTCCGAGAATGTTCGAAAATCTCAAATTTGAAACGCTTCGGTAGAGTTGGTTAATTTTGTAAAATATAACGTTTAACGGAAGTATTTCTTCGATTTTTAAATTTATTTTTATATAAAACAATTTACGAACGTCTAATAAAACCGGTGTACGATAATATCGGCGTTTTAAAATAATTTCGTTATTATGACACCCCCCCCCACACAACCACTAAAAAAAAAAATCATCATCGGCAACAAACATCGCGTCCCGCATAGCCGAACACTCGAGTGTACGTGCTGTCGACACGACGACAAGATGAGGAAGAGTGGGGGTGGGTGAATGAGATTTCGATCCGAGAGCGTATTCGAGGGAAAACCCGTGACGCGCGACGAACGAAAAATGTCGGGAACTACGAGACCCTCTAACCGCCACCCTAAGACGTGTTTACACCGTCGATTGCATTCGACGGAAAACGGAACGAACTCGGGCGGTGGGAGTGTGAAATCCTGTCAGGGACGGTCGGGCAACCGCGACGCCAAGCGCAGAATTAGGGAGCTGGGGCGGGTGATCGATATTTACATCGGCCCCTCCCCTCCCCGCGGTCTTTAATAATGCCGGTACACGCGAATGGCGTTATATCGTACGGCGGCCCGCCAATTACGGACTCGTTTTCGAATTCGAGACTTCGGCGGGGGGTGGGGGGTGGAGATGGGAACGCGTAAGTGTGAGATCACGCGGTGCCTCCGCTGTAACGCCGCGATATCGTTACGTTTTCTCGGACCTGCGGGCGTCGTCGACGCGCACTATATACAAACCGACGCGTAAAACAAAAAAACTCGAACGACGATAATCGTCGGTAGAAATTCCACGTACGCAACAACCCGGTAGCGTTTTTGGGGAATTAAACGAATAGATGGTTTCTTGTTTACGGGTACGCATCACGCCCACGGGCCGGTGTGTTTCATTCCGATTGTACCTAACGGCGTAATACACGCGTGGTGTGTACGTAACACGCGCGAGTGTTCAAGAGTAGGCGATCGAAAACACAGAGGCGCGCAGGTGCCTATGGAGAACGGCCCCTCCCGACGACGACGACGGGAATTACCGACCGCCGGTACTTTCTATAATTCTTTCCCCACGTCGCCGAATCAAAACGACGGTTTCTCCGGACGAAGTTCGTTCACCGGCCATTACGAAGGGACATAGTTCTCTCGGCCGGCGATCGTCGTCGTTGTTCCCTCTCGGTTTTGTGTTTTAATATCCAAACCGTTGTTCCCGCACGCGGCGTCGTCAGAAACGAGTACGTTACGAGCGCCCGCATTTATTACGTCACGCGCCATTCCACCCTTTTCCTCGCCGCGCCCGACTATTTGTCGTTATTATTAAGGTATCCATCACGCGCCGCCCGCTAGACGTGTAATCCCCGAGAACCGTGTCGGAGCTAACGCGGTCGTCTCCGGTACACGAAGGGACGACGACGTTCGTGTGTTCGGCATGGCACTGTCGTCGATCGCGTGTCGCGTAATTATCGCGCGCCCGCGTTAAATCGTATTTACGGCCGGCGCGTACGTCGGGACACAAATCGCTATCGACGTCCGATTGGTCGTGGCGGTGGGCACGCTGAGTAATTGAGAGTTAAAGAAAAAAACGAGTCGAACGTAATATAGAAACGTTGGCCGTCCACCGACGAAATGCGCCTAAACGACCTAATCTTCGTAACAGTTCCCTGTTTTTAGTTCCCGTCGCTTCACCGAAACGATCCGTAACCGAAGTAGTAACGAGCGACGGTGTGTTCGTCGTTCCAGTCCGAAACAATACCGACGACCATTCGGTATTACCTGTTTACCGCGCCAAACGTAATAATCGACCCGTTTTCCCGACCCCCTCCCCCGTAATTATCGAATAATAAATTTTTTATGCATTTTGTCGTTTTAGCGTAGCGCTTCATACGGCGTACGTAACAAAAAAAAAAAAATAATAATACGTTTATAAAGTTATAAGCGACCGCACGACGAGGAAACAAATTGAATTACTTTAAGGATACTACGAGAGTGTAGAGGTATATCGGTTTTTTTGTTGTTTTAGAACGAAGATTCTAGTCGAAGAATGATCGGACGGACCGGTGGAAAAGAAGACGAGGAAAATCGCCAATATCGGGTGATGAATGTGGACAATGAGGAACCCAAACCTAAGTAAAAAAAAACGGAGCGGGTAGACGGTAAACTAGTAAAACAGATAACCTAGAGAGAAAAATCGAGGGGCCAAGAGTGGCGCGGGGATTTCAGGGACGATTGTTTAATATCGTTTCGCGTACGACAGGACCATTCGGCCCTCCGCGCGTTCAAAATAGTGTACCTGAGATAGTGGCGTACTAACATGTTGGGCGAGGGGGTTTGCAAGTAAAACCCCCCCTCGACAATTTTTAAGAAAAATTTATTTCTTACGGGACGCGTATATTTGCAGTCGATAATACGCGAAATATTTTTATATTCGGACGGGCGTTATAATGTAAACGTGTTCGTTAAAAAAACGAATAATTTATGGACGTAATCTACGACGCGTAAAATTTATTTATTTAAAAATAAACACCGCACCCCGAAATTCGGGTCCACGAGTACGTCACCGAGCCGAGATAAAAAAATTAAAAATGAACGAAACGTATTTTTCGTTCGGTGAACGTGTGAAATGAAAACGTCGGGTGGGAAATTCGCTATTTCATTTCTATTACGAGACTCCGTAAACAATTCCACGAATGAAATTATATATAGGCATAGAGTTTAACGTACAACGCGCGTACAGGCGTATTATTAACTATCGAGTGTCCTAAGGTTTGGCGGTAAAAACGTGTCGTACGTACGTAAGAGTGGACGCTAAAAAATATCGCGCTATATCGCGTTCCAATTACGGGTTACACTAAAATATTCCCGCTTCGTTGGACGAAATAAAAACGAAATAAAACCCTCAAATACGTATTATACTAAGAATTATTATTATCAATATATATATATATATATATTAATATTATCGAAATATATATATATATTGATAATCGCCAACGTATTCTATATGGTGCCTAGAGTACCGTCCATGAGTCCCATTATGTTACGTCGATAATTGCCCGTCGTCGCGTTTTTATCGTAAATATATTTACGTTCGTGAATAATCCGTTATTCGTACCGGTCGTTTTTATTATAAATTTTGTAAAAAATGTATTATTCCGTTTTTTTTTCGATTACTACTTTTCGCGCGTTAAAGTCCCCGACGCGACTTGTTCCTCATTCTGTTGGACGGCCGGAATGACGTACGGTATGGTACACGTAACAGCTATGTCGCACAGAGCACCGCATGCCGATAATGGCTTACGTTGCTGCCGCAGTCACGAAAAACCAACACAATCGCGTAACGTGACAACAAATATGTTTAAACGGAACGATAGAAAATCAAATACAAAACTAACGCTCCGGTAATGCGGTAATCCGAATTTCGGGCCAAGAGGAGGTTAAATAAATAAATCCGGACGACCCTAACGAAACGAGACACGTTATAAACTTTAATTCGTTATTATTTAACATTAATATTTTTGTTTATCGCGTATTATCTACTAAAAATATACGTCTCATAAGAAATTTTTCCTAAAAATTTTCAGGGGGGAGGGGGCTGTTATTTCCTCCTCCGGCCGTTAGTACGCCGCTGTTTACAGTTACCCTAACCGGGTGATCAATCAAAAACGAATGGAACTAAAACTGTGACGAACTTGTACGTATCTAACCGTTCCAGGTGTAATAATACGATGGTGTACCAAAGTGGCCGAAATGGACGGAAAATACGGCGGTCCCATAAGTACTTAGCCTACGAAAGAAAAACGAAAATTTCGGGAATGTGGCGATTTATTTCTCCACGTAGTCTCCATTTAGCTCGATACACTTGACCCAACGATGCTCCAACTTCTTTAACCCGTCCGCAAAATACGTTTACTCGAGGCGCGCAAAATAGGCCTCCGTGGCGGCGATGACCTCCTCGACTCAAATTTCTGCCCGGCCAGTGAAAACTTTTTAACAAGTTTGGAAACAACGAAACAGTCGCCCCCGGGGCCAATTTTGGAAAATACGGTGGATGGGCCAGCAGCGGTTCGTAGTGCAATTCGACCAATTTGGCTGTGGCGACGGCGGAGGTGCGTTGTGAAAGAGCGCTTTTCCCCACGGCAAATGGGACCGTTTTTTCCGCAATCGGAATCGCTGTTTGATTTCGCGATTTCCCTTGCACGAACAAGAATCACCGACCTAACGGCCGAAACGTCGACAGTGTAGCGGCCGTCTACGAGAATGTACTGCACGATATCTCTGTCGCGATACCGGCACAGTCGGGCGATGAGGCTAAGTACGTATCGGACCGCCGTCGTTTCGCGGCGAACCGTTACAATTACGAACACCGTACGTCAGGCGACGCGAGTGCGGGCGTTTTTGCGCAACAAGTTTTCCCGACACCGTGAAAATCGGCGTACCCGAGAAGCGACCACGCACGCATATCGATTTTACCGAAAGTACATGGGGGGGGGGAGTGAACGAAAAAACGCTCCTTCGCCGGACGGTCGTTGTCGCGGGGCTCAAGCCACCGCCGTTACGACCGTCTACCGTGTATGCGCGCGCCGTACGTAAAAACACGGGCTCGTAACGGAATATTGATTACCACGCGCGATTGTTCTCGTCCGGCTTGCCGCTGCGTTTCTGATGGAAAAATTCGTACCCAAAGGTGAACCATTGTGTTCATTACCATCGGGCGACCCGTCTTTTATTCTGTACGGCGCGTAGACGATAGAGAATCGTGTTGTTGTTATTATTATTAATAACGACTATGCGGCCGACGAAACGCGAGCACCGCCGGGGCTCCTATTATCCGAGCGCGCGCGCGTTCGAGAAAGACGTAATATACACGAAATATATATATATACGTACGTACGTACGACGACGACGACGAAAAAACGTAGAGCGTGCGCGTACACGGGCTGTGGAAAATCGGGAACGTGTGTCACGGTAGAAAAGCGGCACGTGCGTCCGCCGTCCGACGTGACCGCGACACCTTAAACGCGGTAATCCACCGCGGGTGCCACGCCGAAATATTCCGGACTTTTACCTGGTCCGGCCATCACTCTTGTTGGTCGTCTACGTACTGGGCCCGTTTTCGTTTTCCGCTCGTCGTTATGTATACACTTTCCCAACCATTATCGTCCAGGTGCCGTCGCCAATACGTATTCGTCCGTCGCCTCAGCATCGTCCCACCGCTGCCGTCGTCGTACCGGTAGAAATTCCACGCGACTCGTCACGTACACACGGAGGTGAAAACGTCAAAACCCCAAAGACCGTTCCGTCGGAAACCGTATTCATCGCTCGTCGTTCCACCAACAATTTCGTTCCGGTTCGCTCTTTAACCGATCGACAGAGAAAGAGAGTTGGCTTTTTTCGTTCTATCGCCCGTAACCGACCGTTTTTGTCGCTCGGATATCGTCGATCGTTCGCCGGCTCCTAGACACGGGTGGGCTTTGATTCCGTTGTCGAAGGTACAGTTGCGGTGGCGCACACTACCGTGGGCGCGGGGAGGGGGACAAAACCCTTTTTTTTTGTTTAGGAAAAAGTAACTTCTCGCGTAACGTAATATTGGTGCGGCGGATAATTACCGAAATATGTTTAAACTTCGACACGCGTTATAATAAAACGCGTTCGCGTCAATAATCCGTTAAAGTTCGTAACGCGTCTCGTCCCGCCGTCCGTATTTATCTATTTAGAAATTAACCCCCCTCCCGAAATTCGGATGTAAGCGCGCGGCCGTCGGTTTCGTTTTCCGGCCATTTCTTCTATTTTGGTAGTAATACCGGTTAATTAATAACGGCCGCGCGTCGTTTCGTTTTTATTGCGCGGAATCTTCTTCCAAGGGCGGTGCGTTACGCGGGAAATTTTTTGGTAATCGTCGCGTGCACAGATGATATCGGGTAATATTGACGACCGTGTCACGTGGTTGGCTACACTTATATATATATATGTATACGTAATGTTGCTCCGTCCAATTCGAAAATCGAAAGTAACCGCGAAACGACGAACGTGTATAATTAACGTTCGAATCGTTTTACGTTATTTCGTTTATTAAAGTAGAGCGGAGGCCGAGGGATTAATCGTCGGTAATTTTGGGTGAAATGTCGACCATATCGAAAAACCGTTTAACCGTTTACCGAATGTCACGGTATACGTTCGACGTCGGTAATCGACGATAACCACACAAAACGATCGACGAACATCGTACAGGCGGGGAGGGGGGGGCGTTGTTTATTTACGTACGTCGAATACGATTTGGTCCGGCGTTGTTGTGTATCCGGCCGTATGCGCCCGCCGAAATGTATTTCTTCCGCGCCGCCAATTTCTGTGTTCGTGTAAGTCGCCCGACCACCCAAAGAGCCCGTCGTTGTTCGGTTTCTAGCGCCGCCGCCAACGTCGCGTAAATAAATGGAAAACGGTCGCCCGCGTTCGTAACGTACCGGGGCCGGTTTTTTATTTTTACGAATTATATCGTTATTACGGCCGGCGCCATCTATGTGGCACGGGTAACGTCCGTGTTTTTGGGTATAATACGAGAACGGGTTCCTAATCCATTAGGCAACTCAACAAGCACCGATCAGCAATTTGTGTGTAGGGGACGCGGGGCAGGTCCGAATTTGAAATCTTTTCGGTCACGCCGTACGGACGGGTAGAGATTTTTGTCAAAAACCGGTCGGGACGTTCGTCGAACCCTCTACCACCGGACGCGCGTCGTTCGTTAAACAATTCCGTTTCGGCACATTCGCGATCGTCGTCAACGTTTAACACGATCAAATGTACGCCTCGTGTACCTAGATTCGGTAACCGGGGTAACCTCGGTATCCCGGGTTGTTGGCACGAGTCTCGGGACCTGCGTACACGGAGATAACCGCGTGTGGCTCGGTTAGATTTTCAGTCCAGCGATGTAGATCCCGTTCGTTGTTTTGGACGGCTATTTCAGCCAGTGATTATTATGCGCGGATGGACGCCGAGTATTGTTTACCGGTTGTTGAGCTGATGAAAACAAACACTTTGATCCGAACCGATAGGCGATTTACAGGGGAAAAAACGAATTAATTATAAACGACTCGGTGGTTAACGAGGCGAGAATAAAATGTACACCGAGGAAAGTCACTATTAGACATTGTCCGGACCGCAATCCACACGCAACAACGGCTCGAGACGACCGTAACCGGAGTTACGAAACGCCGGGAGGTAACCATCAGGACTTTGGTCACAATGGTTCCTTTCTCTCGGACCAGCCAGCTGAGACAGAGCTGACCCGACGGCCGCCTCGTGATGTTAATTACGGTTCGAACACCGGTTTCGTCGTTAACCGATCCGGTTGAATCGGCCTTTTTGTTGCCCATTGAACGAACCGGTTGACCAAGAGCAGCACGGACGCCCGTTGACTATAATCCAGGCCACTCTATCAGTGCGAGGGCGGTAGAGGGAATTGGTTTTACTCGGTCCGCCCGAGTTTTGAGTATGCGTTTTTCCGAGGACGTGATTCGGAAAAGGAGGTTTCGTATATTCTGAACGAATTGTTCGAACAGAGTCGCGGACGGAATTCCAATTCGTCGATTTTCGGACGTCTATATTCGTTCGACCGTACGTACCGGAGTGGTCGACAGTTATCCCGCGTAACGCGCGCGCGTTTGTCGACATTTTTATTACCGTCAAATACGGAACTTAGCTACCGTTGTTTGCGCCCGTTAAACGGCCGGTACGGGAAATAATAGTAAATATTACCGGTTACGGCGCGATCTATTGGCGGGCCCGTGCACATTGTCGGGTACACGCGCGTATAGGCTACCAAACGTGCACCACGCGCCTACAATTATTCGCCGCCTTTCTCCGGACGTGTGTGTGCGTATTAAATATATATTCCGGAACTACGGGGTCCAAAAAAACAAAAAAAACCAATAGCGACGAGAACACGACCGAACGGTTTTTCGTAACGTTAACGGATAAGTAAGGTTAGGTCGTGTTCGTTTTTGAAAATTGTACGAAACCCCCCCACCCGGGCGCACAAACCATTTAGCCGACGAAATCACACGCGCGTTGATGACGACGGCGGGCGCGCCGATCGGCATTTCTCCTATCGTCGGCAACTATCGACCGGCAGACGTCATATTCGTCGTTCCGAAGTTTCGGGAGCCGGACGCGTAGTTTTTGTAGACGAAACGTTTCGGAATTTCCGTGTCCGTCAAATTTTTAGCGCGGGCTAGGAGGGATTATTCGACGCGTCTAAATGACGAGGAAACGGTTAAAAAAAGCGGGCGCGTCGTCCAGAAATGAAAAACGCTCGGGAGGCACGAATCGGTTTTGGCGAACCAGCCGATGATAAATCCGTTTCGTTTGCGCGCCCGCCGACGGATCGATTTCGCGACGTCGAATTTTAATAACACGCGCTCCTATTCGATTCCGGTGGCGAAATCGTTACGGACACGGGACGTGGTCGCTTGGACGCGACGAAAACACGGTCCGGCCGGTGTCTTCTAATCGTCACAGACCCGAAAAGTAGTCGGGCAACTCCGATTTAGGAACGGGTCGAGACGAATTGTTAAATTGTTCTCCGTCGCGGCCGACCTTTGGCCCTTTTCTTCGCGTCCCTCGTTCGTCGCTCCGTATCGCGCAGTCGTTACGTTCGAATTATCGAGTCGTCTTTCGAATAGGCGCGCGTGTGCGACGGACATTTCCCGTACGCTTCGAATCGTAAACGTATAGGACACCGTCGATCGAAAATCCCGATAAATTATTCGAACCGGTCGATCGTCGGTCGAATTTCCTCCAAATCACCGCCGTTCGCGTTGCGAGTATAACGACCGTTTTTTCATCGACTCTCGTTTTTTTTTTTAACGCGTCGAGTTTTCTACGCAAAGGCGCTTTTATTTATTACCGCCGTCGTAGCGTGCCATGGTTCATTGTATACGGCGTGGGACGGTGACGGAATATTGTTGAGAACTACGCGCGGCACTCGGGAACCGCGGCGAACGGTTACTTTTTTAACCGAATCGAACGGAGCGTTTCGACAAAAAGAAAAACAAACGCGAAAAAGTCGCGGCGACCGGATTCGACGAACGGAATGTGAACGTTCGTTTTACGGCGCCGTTATCGCGTTACGTCAATTTCGAATGTAGACGTCTTATTGGCACGCCGGGGTAGAACGGACGCGTTTTTTACGAATTTGAAATATCGCCAATTCATATACCGAGCGATCTCGTGCGTGTATTCTATAAAGGACGCGTATTTGGACGATTGAAAACCGCCGATTTCGTAAATCGTTTGAAAACGAATCGCGTTTATTACCGCGCGCGCGTACGAACGACGAGCCGTTTATAAATTGTAACGTTTTCTCGGCGACTAGTTTTCCGAACGTAAGCCTCCCCCTTTACCGCCCCGTTTTCGTTTGGCCAGGTCACGTACGTCGGTAAATAACGTTAATTACGTAATGGCCGACCGATGTGGACGAATTAAAAACCGCGGCGGCGTACCGGGCGAAATACGACGGACATGTGGCTTTGTCGAAACACGATCGACGTGCCGCCGGTCCGCGTAGCGCGAACCGACGTTTGCACCCGTTTTCGCACCGTGTGTTTTTCCCGTAATCTCTATATTTTATTGAAAAGCCACACGAGTGGTTAACACGCGCAAAAACGTGGCGCTTACAAATATTATTGTCCCCGAAAATATCGCGAGACACGTTACACAATTACAATATCGTTTAACGTTTAAACAAACCCGAAATAAATTTGAAGTATTCGAAAAAAGAAAAAAAAAAAACGTCATGCCAGTAACAAAACACGTTATTGTTCAGCGTTAATCTATTATCGTTACGACGACCGTAATCGTAAAACATTATTTATTACGATCACAACTACGGTTATATATTAGTTACGAAATATAAACGAGATCGATATATTTCTCACGAATACACATAAATTGTACGCGTTATAAATTAAAATTTTCTTAACGTCAACGGGTAATTTGTGCGTAGGACTCGGGAACGTTTGTCCGAAGTACCGCTCTCGGACTTTCCGGACTTGTATCGCCGATTTATTACTAAAAAAGGATCCGGGAACGTCGGCAACGGACTGAACGGCTACGGCGGTGTTCCGTTCGGTTTCCGCGCTATCTAACCGCGTGATAAAACGGCCGTCTCGGACGCGATAATCGACGTACGGAGGGCGAAACGAGTAAACGCGAGCGCGCCGTATTTTTTCGATTTGCCCCCCCCTCCACACACACACACACACTCACGCATCCGGAACGCGGTCGCGGGTAAATGTGGACGCGGCGGTGCCGTCAACAGGTGAACCGGTATACACTCGTACCCGAGGGGGACTGCCGCGTGTACACACCGTCTTGGCGCGACGTGTACCCGGACACCGGCCGACCGGTGGTAGCCGTGTAGATGGCCGATGGAAGTGTACAGCGACGACAGTGGTGGTGGTAGTAGTGTAGCGGCCGTGGTGGTGGTGGGAGACCTAACCGGCGGCATAACTCGACAACAGGTCCACTCTCCGCACCGGGACCGTTCGTTCGCGTCAGTCTACGGGGACACCGTAAGCCGGCGGGTTTAGTGTTTCGTTCGCGATCGTTTTCCCGTTGTGCGTGGTATATGTGTGTGTGCGTTGGTCTTCGCCGTCGTTTACACGTCGAAAATTCCCCTCCCCCCCCCGAGTGCGCGTCGCTTTGTTACGTTGTTCGTCGTTCCGACGGCGTCCGTTCGCCCGACAATACTTACCACCGCGTCAACAAACGGGAACCGTCCCCGTAATGTGACCGGGTATACTACCGTTCTCTTCGGCCGAGGTACCGCGAGAAGAAATCGCGCCGTCCGCGCTCTCTTGCACCGACGAATCGACGAAACGTACCGTCCATACGTATAACGCGACCGCGGTTACAACAAATAATTGCCATGAGCACGATGATGAGACCGTCCGACTCCACGCCCATCTGCCGGTGCCGGGTCCTGTACCTGGGCTCGGCGGTGCCGCACATCACCAAGGACGGGCTGCAGGGCATACAGGAACCGCTGAAGGAACTGTACCCGGAACAGGGGGCCCTGGGAGCCCGGGGCATCGATTCGTGGCTGAGCGTTTGGAGCAACGGGCTACTGCTGGAGAACGTGGACGAGAACCACAAGAAAATCACCCGGTTCTTCCCGATCGAGTCGCTGCACTATTGCGCGGCCGTCCGGTTCGTGCTGGTGCCCGAGAAGTCCAACAACTCGTCGCAACCGAGGTTCCTGCCGCTGGACTCGCCGTTCGCCCGGTCCCCGAACCCCAACCATCCGCCGCTGTTCGCGGCCATACTGCGCCGGACGTCCGGCATCAAAGTGCTCGAATGTCACACGTTCATATGCAAGCGCGAAATGGCCGCCAACGCGTTGGTCCGCTGTTGTTTCCACGCGTACGCCGACTCGTCGTACGCCAAACAGTCGGACGGCGGCGGCACGGCGGCCAACAGTATATACGGCACGGTGCGGACCAATAGGTCGATGGGCAACAACACCATTGAGAAAGTGGAGGGTTGGAGGCGCATGACCAACGGTGGTGGCGCGGCGGCGGCGGCGGCGGCAACGGGCAGCACCATGACGTTAAACAGCGCCCATTCCAACGGCATAACTATGTTGGAAGCGTCGACCAACTCCATCGACGATCTGTCCGAGTGCAACGGCGACGTTAACCATAAAGTATGGGTGGGCAGCACCAAAGACGTTTCGGACAAGGACGACCTGTACGGCGGGAACACGATGCGCAGCACGCGATCCAATAGGCCGCGTCAGCTGGTCGGCGGTTCGGCACCGCCGCCGCCGCCGCCGCCACCGCCGCCGGTCAGAGACGACAAGTCGTCCAAGAAGAACAAAGAGAGACCGCGCCGGAAGAAGACGCCGACCGGCGGTAGTCGCGAAGATCTGTACGCGCCGTCTTTGAACGGGTCGTTGATGAGACCCATGAACGGCGGCCGGAGTTCCGTGTCCCTGAACGGGACCATCGTGAGCCGAGGCCCGCCGAAAGGGTTTTTGCAACCACCGCCGCCGCCGCCGCCAAACCACATATACTCGAACGGTGGCACAATGCTCAGACCGATGAACGGCTACCACCAGCAGCACCATATGCACCATCCCGGTATGATGCAACTGCCGCCGCCACCGCCGCCGCCGCCCATCATGATGGTGCCAACCACGTTGCCGCATCCGAAGAAAATGCACAAGATGAAACCGGCGATGATGCCGATGCCGAGACCCGGCATGATGCCGGCCAACTTCGTGCCGGTGCCCATGTACATACACACGGGTGGCAAGAAGCCTAAACATGGTATGCCCGTGCCCATGCAAATGGCCATGGAAGAACCGATTTACATGCCGTCCGCCCGACCGCTCAGCCCGGTCGCGTCGTATCAACCGGAACATTTCCCGCACGAAGCGTACCTGATGCAACAGTACGCTAACAACAACATTAACAACAACAGTAGCGGCAAGCCGGTGAAGGGTAAGAAGGGGAAGAAGGACAAGAGATCGAAGGAACTGATGGTGGTCAACGGCAGTGGTGCCATGATGCCGTTGATGCCGCCGCAGATGGCCGTCAACGGCGGGGGCATGATGATGCAACAGCCACCGCCGCCGCCGCCGCCGCAAATGGCCATCAACGGGCACAGGGTGAACGGGAATGGAATGATGTCGGGACACGACGAGACGGACGACACGGAGGATTCGGTGTACAACACAGGGATATACCGAAGGAAGGGTCACCTGAACGAACGGGCGTTCTCGTACTCGATCCGGCAGGAACACCGGTCCCGGTCGTACGGTTCGTTGGCCAACTTGAAGTTCGCAGCGCCGCCGACCGTACCCAACGGCGTAGACGGGGCCCCGAACAAGGTGGACATCAAGAAGGAACGAGAAATCATGCAGATGATGCAGGACCTGGAGCTGTCCGGCGACGAGCTGGACCGGGCGGACCAGGTAGTGCACCAGAAGCAAACGCACCACCAAAGGCCCGTCAAGACAAAGAGATGAACACGCACGCCGCAGGTAATGAAACGATTCGTACCTAGTCTACCGGCGACAGGGATCGATGATCGACGACGAATTTTTCGTTATAATCGTCGTCGGTTCCCCTTCCTCTACACTGCCTACGTACTTTCGCGTACTGTACACGTTAACTGTTACAAAAATCGTCGTTACGAACGTAACGTCGGTCCAGTTTTGGATTCGGTCCAAACCGAAACTCCGACCGTTTTGTACACGCGATACAAATCGTTAAAAAATGTGTACCGTCGCCAGTATTACGGGTCGTTTGGCCGACGCGAGCACGCGTATGTGTCTGCGCGAACGTACGAGATTCGTTTAAAAAAAAACACGAATTTTCCCTATTGTACGTACAACTTTATATTTGTTCGTCCCTGTACTCCTCGTTCTTCGTTATACGATGTTCCCGTCGTTTCTTCCGCTGTTCGTACGCTCCGCGGAACTCGTTTTCCGTGATTGCTCGTAGCCGTGTTCACGGTCGTTCTCGAATTTCGTTCATACTTTGAATACTACGGCGCGTAAACCACCATTCGTAGCGTTCGGTACAGTTCATTATAGTCTTCTTTACAAAAGCCTGTGTTGGCGCGTCGTCCGTGTTTCCGAAAATGATTTCCCGAGCGAAACGCCAGCATTTAACGCTGGAACGTCGCCCCAAAAAATCTTTCGTCGTTTTACTGTTTCGCTATTTAGCAAAGCGGTCGCTACACGCGTTCGTTCGACCGGCTCTAGTACGAAACCGATAATACGGCAAGCGGCATTTTGTTACAAAAGAATACGCTGTTTTTTTTTGCGGAAACACGATCGATCGCGCGCAAAAGTTCGATTTTTATTTTTTCGAACAGATCTCGGATAAGCCCGAACGAACGATCGTCCTATACCCTCGCGCGCGACAATCGATCGTTCGAATTATTTGCCGAAATAAAATAAACGTATATGTACGCGCGTGGCTTTCGATCGGTATTTTTTTCCCGTTCCCGCGTGGGGTGGACACCACCGCGTCGAACAACACCGAAAACGTTTACGTCTTTCGTATTTGGGTAACGCGTACGTTTTCGTACGGCGATTAGAGAAATATCTTTAAGAACGTGCGCGAAAACAACTCTAGTCGACGACAACCGTAAATATTAAATATATATACTAAGATACTTAAATAGTAGTAACCCGTAAAACCAGAACTATTTCGTGTATTCGAATTATCGTTATTTTTTTCGTATTAACGAGTTTATTCGAGGTATCTATTTGTGAACGGTAAACAGGATAATAAAATACGAGATTGATTCCGTCGGGCGACGGTGCGCGATGGTTCGCGTTCTCTATTATACACGTACGTACAAAAACGTTATCTCGATCGGACGACTGTTACCGAAAATAGTCGTATTTCATTTATTATACGATTTGCTATCGAACGGTCGATCCGAATCGATTATTTTCGCGAAAATTCTTCGATAATTTCGACGAAGAAACGTACTAAATATACACCAGTCCGACCGGTCTCGATTATTACATTATAATTCGCTCGTATATATAAATAATAATTGTCGGCGACCGTTTAATTACGTTTCGGAATTAGCGTAAGTGTTTAAAAAGTACGAAGTAATTATGTACCGACTACGTATTGTGTTCATATTTTTACACGGTAATCGCCCGATGGGAATATACTTATCGTATTAACGTCGTTATTATTCTTCGAACGAGCGCGCGATTAAGCGAATATCGCGTAATAAAAATGAGTAATTAGTGTGGACCGCGTAAAAAAAATTACTTAACTCGGCAAATATTTAATTGATAATTCGAACAGGATTCGTTCGTAAGATAACGTTATAAAGCGAACGTATAGAAAAAGTCGTAATTATTAAATTTAATACTTTCGAGTAAAATAAAACGCGGCATAATAAATATATATACACGTTTATCAATGCCCGCGGCCAATCGTCGACTCTTGTATGCCGTATAATTATAGACATTACTATAAACTACTAACGAATTCCGTTTAAAGCGACCCGATTACATTACAAAGATTGTTTATTTGTGTTACGAGCAATGCCCCGTGTTTATTAATATTACGTTTTTGGAACGTTTGGTTATTTGAACGCGTCCGTCCACTATGTGACGATAACTGCGGGTGACAACAACCGCGACGGTACGGTACAACTCATTATGTACGGTACAGTTAAGCGCGACGGGTTTTTGTTTTTTTTTGTAACGATTATTATTATCTAATGGACAATAATCGAATATTTACAATGTTCGTCGACTATAGGCGTTATTTATGCGTAAGTACTCGTTATCGTGTACCTATTACGCCGTTACCCGAAAGTGTTCGAAAAGGCGACAGCGCAAAAGTAATATCGACAAAGGTCGAACGTAACGCGCACGTTCGTATCGAATAATTCGATACATCGGTCGAGCAACGCGAGGTTAAAACACGTCGCCCGTGCGACGATAATTATAATAATCGCGGTAACGCGAACACAACAACTCGTCTATCGAGTTTCTGTCGGTACCTCCGACCGTCGTCAGACCGGTGGTAACGTTACAATTTCACCGTACGTTTTGTCCGCACATAGTACGCCGCGTGCTGTACTGTTTCGCGGTTTAATTTCGTTTATATTCGAAACGCCGCCTTTCGGAAAGTGGCGAAAAACCACGAAGTATTTTTCGTCTCTCTTTCTATATATATATATGTGCGTACACACACACACGTCGAGTTATTATTCGTTTTACACACCAAGAGGTAACGAAAATTGTCGAAATAAAATATTACGTTTCAAATGTTTATATATATATATATATATATATATATATACATATACACGCGCATAAATACGACGAGAAACTTCTGTCGCGTACGCTATATAGCGTAATAAATTGGACGGTGTCACGGGTATTTTTTCAAAAGTGGTCGGCGGCTCCGGAGGAATGTACGCCCAGCATTCCGGACGGTCGGTATGGCCGGGCGTGGCAGTGGATAGGCGGATCAAGCCGGCATACGTATAACATAACGTAATACGGCGTAATGGTAATAGAAGATCGGGGACTTGGTACGAATCCAATATTTTCTCTACCGCGATGACCGTCCGGCGAACGATTCGTTGAACCTCGTGACCAGAAGCGTCGTGTATCGTTCCGCGCGCGCGCATGTATCCATTCGAACCGTTCACGCTCGCGCGCGTGAATTGTTTACTTAAGAGCCGAGACGTGCGAAGGGCACGGGCAAATAGATATACCCGCGCGCGCTCGTAATAACCCGTACAAATATATAATCCGGTTCGTCGAAGAAAGTAAGTCGCGTGCTTACTCTCCCCGCCTCACCACACACACACACACACACACCACCATCGCCCTCCGGGAACGCGACGGATTTTTTTTTAATCGGACCGAACACGCTTACGGGGCCTTCGTACGCCGGATACCCGCCGGAGAAACGTTTAGACGATTCGGAACGTCCGTAATCAATCGGATTTCACAAGACGGTCGTCGTCGTACGTGCTCGTCTCGCCGCTCAACCAACTCACTCTCTCTCTCTCTTTCTCTCTCTCTCTCTCTGCCCGAATTCTTCTAGCGTCGCCGTTTGAAACGCGTTAATGCGTCCCGGCCAACGTCGCGTGAACGAATATTGCCGAACGCGTGCTGTTTACCATAGGCCGCTGGTTATAATACCGAACGACGAAACGCGGTAGTCGGGCCGACTTCTCTTGGTCCGGGAGGTGCGACCGGTGAAAACGATTTAACGTTTCCCCGGCTCCGTCGAGGACCGGCAGAACACCGTAAGACAATCGGTCGACGGTAATTTACCGCGTTTGGTGGAACGCGTACGGTGGCGTCTCACAAGGTAAAAGAAAAAATAATTACGCCGTACGGTATAAACACGAATAGTATCGATGACCGAGTGGAACGGATGGCGGACGCGCGTGTACAAAGTCGAACCGCGATGACCCCGAAAACCGGAAGGGAACCTGTCGAGAAGAGAGACCCGTTCCTCTCACACACACACACACAGGCATCCGCCCCGGGGGAACTAAGTTTCGACTTTGTCCTCTTGTGCCACTTTTGTGTTTGGCCCGAAGCCGTTCCCTTTCTTACGAGCGCGCGTGATCGATATTTTCGTCCGAATCTCGTCGCGATTTACTACTCGGCGGGCGCGTCCATCAAATCGAGCTGTACCGAACCGTCCCCCCCCCCAATCACCGGCTTTACCGAGGTAACGGACTAGCACGAAAATGTTTACGCGCCTAAATCGACCACGAGCAATTGTCATTAAGCGCGCGGAGGTAATATCCGAAACGGCCGGAGAGGTTCGCGCCGCCTCTGCGCATTATGTACGCGAATCGGAACGATTTTCCGCGACTTGGATATAATCGACGACGTCCGTTATTGTTACGATTGACGTTGACAACGGCTGGACCTTAACGCGTGATTTGTCGGTCGCGCCCGGACGGTTCGCCCGTAAACGTAAACGGCGTCGTATAGGTAGAACAACGTATTTGTGCGCACACGTACGCGCGTGCCACGCGTGAAATTCCGCGCACCAAAACGTATCGTAGAATTCGGTATTTCGTCCGCGCTCCGAGAGGGGTCGGCCCGATTTTCGAGTGCGAAGGTAATTGAAAAAAAATACACGCTAACGAATAATAACAATGTAACCGTCAAACCATAACGGGGTGATTAGTTACGAAATATGACGAATTAATGTTTTCCAGTTTTAAACGGTTTTCGTAATAAAACACAATTTTCTATTCACGACAATAGTTTGACGCTGTAGGTAATTTGTTTTACGATAAAAACGCTTTCGCAATAAACAAACTCACGTTATTTCGTTCATTTACGTCGACACAATAGTGATTTTTAACGGCTCCGAAATCAAGACGACTGGCAATACTCGCAGGGTAGCTAGCGGAATACCGCAAACGATGGTAATTATTTCGTTATTTGGAGACGCTCGAACTTCAAATCGCGTCGTTGTAATTGGTTTTTGATTATATATGCGCGTGTGTGTACGTGCGTGCGAGCGTGTGTGTGTGTGTTTGTGTATGAATACCAATACCGCGGTAACGGTTTATTGTTATACGTGCTCGCGTCATCGACAGTGAGTTTCTATAAATATCTACCACAAGCATTCGTGTACGAATCGGTATGTGAGTGAATACAATTACGCTTCGTCATTCGTGTTCGCGGTTCAAAAGGCGATCATTCGAGACTCGTTCGAATTCAATTTGTCGTTGTCGTCGTTGGTAATCATTTATCGCTCGTGGTCTTCGGTCGTTTTTCTTCTTAAAAACCTAACTTAATCGCACGAAACTCTGTTTACCGAATCCCCCGCGAGTATACACGCCCAATCACACCAGCACAATTCAAATTGGTCCCGACCAATCGAGACGTCGCCTACGTAAATATTGTACGACAATACGTCGCTTGACGTACACAATATATGTATATATATATTTATACGTTAAAATACGGTTATTTAACCGAAAGTAGTCGCGCGTTGCGCAAGGTACGTTCCACGTTTTTATTCCTGTACGCTGTCACCGCTATGGCGGCGGCGGTCGAGTGAAAGCGCGCGTAACGGGGACGCGCCGGTCATTATCGGGTAAATTACAATATTAAATTATATATATATATTTATAGGCGTGTACGATATATTATCGGGCGGGTTAACAGAACGAGTCCGCCACCATTGTCGTTGACCTCTCGTCGTCGGCCGTGTCGCCGAACATGGCGTTTTCGCCGCGATCTAAACGCAAAAACAATGCGATTCGCCGCGGTTAAGAGCGCCCGATTTATATATATTATCCCGGCGCGCAATATACGCGTATTTGTTCAATGCTCGTGAGGCACCGACGACGCGAATTTCGTACGATAACAATTATTCACCGGCGTCGTGTACGTTACAAAATTTCGGGCGTCATGCGTTTCGAAATAAATCGGGTCGATTGTTCTTCGTCGCGTGTCCGTGTATAAGAGATAACGTACGCCGCACGTTTTAGCGCTCTTTTATAATCAAAAAATATACGACAAGCGCGCGGACACCGCCGGATCGGTCAAACAGTCGAGCTTAATTCGTACGTTATCGTTCCACGGTCGCCGCCCCTTCCCGCGACTAATTTCTACTACTCCTTTCGACATTTTTCGTTAAAAAACGTGAACAGTTGCCGTCTTGAATCGTACTAGCGCGAGATAATATTATTGTTCGTTATATATCAACGTATCCCCCCCACCCACCAATTCAAACGCGACGTGCGTGAACTACTTTATCTCCGATCTTCCGGCGACGACGGTGGGGCAATATTTCCGCCGGATGGATCACACATGCGACTAAAACCACGTTATATTATACGATTATATTTTAATTTATAGCGTTAAATATTCATAATACGTTATACGCGCGCACCCTCCTCCTCCCTCTCGCCCACCCGGTGACCGGACAGACTTTTTGAAAAACTTCCAAAGAACTTCGCCGTCACGTCGACAATAAACGGTGACTATACCACTCGATTGCACCTCGTACGCGTCCTACACGCTTGTGGAAATCCGTTGCGTTGTTATGTGGGTAGTGTGACGGCGTAGTTAGAATTTTCTTACGGGAGGGGTGTGAGGTAGAGTTTCAACGGTTAGTGTATACGACGGTCGATATTCTTTTTTATTAACGGCCCTAAAATAAATACTCTCGGAAAATCGATAATCGATAATATTTATTAACGAACAAAACTGTCGCGGAGGAAATTTGCGACCGAATATTAAAGATATTTTCCGAAAAGGTTTTCCGAACGATCCTATAAAACAACCGTAGGGAATACGGTAGTTTTTGTGGAATAACGTTGTAAAGGGAAACTTTTAAAATTTCACGTTAAACAAAATGAAAACGCGATTTAATCACGAATATAACCCAAAGTTAACAGGTTCGATGACAATCGGCCATATATAATCCGAATTTTAGTACAAATCAATGTCATCTTGATAAACTACCGACTTTTTTTTAATTCGCTCTGTTAGTTGCCACTAATTGATACGCGTAATAAGGCTACGGACACATTAACATAATTTATATGAAATGACACGGCGTGTTATACATTTGACGACGATATTTTTACAACGTTCGTCAATGCCGAATTATTTTATACGAGAAAAACCGGTAAAACTTTTTTAAAAAAATCCCACGGGTACGGTCGAACAACGTTATTTTAGGCCATAATACATTAAGTACATTAAGGAACGTCTCGAAAAATCCGCTCCCCTCTCCACGCGACTACACGCCACCACGGCAACGTGTACGATATTAATAATTATTATGCTACGTCTTTTCCTCACTCGTGGTACTATTTCGGCCGTACGTAACGTATATATCGCCGTTATTTTCGTATTATTTTCCGTCGTTTCCCGAACGTGCGTGTTCGCTCGGTCATGCTTGACGGCAACGGCCGCGAGCCGACTCGATAATTTTATTTTGTAGGAAACGATACTGATACGTACATTGTCGCTAGCGCGTCTCCCCTTCTCATCCGCTTCCTCGTCCGTACTTGGAATACTAAAATGCCCCGACGCCCGCCAAGACGACCATCAACATTCTAAGACACAACGACGACGACGACGTACATCCACTAGACTTCTCTTTCGCTTCTCGGCGTAATAATTATTATTATCGTTTGGACACACGATATCATCGTACCTACGCGTCGTATTGCGTCATCACAATATAAATATAATATCGACGATTCTTATTTTTCTTGCGTAATATACTATAGGTTACGACTTCATATACCATAGACGGAAACCAAACTATGAGAAAAAAATTGAACGAAAATAGGACGCGAAACTAACGACGCGGTAAAACTGTAGATAAAAATCACGTTTTCACCTTCGGGTATTACGTACACATATACGTTCGAAAATCAACCGTTCGTGTTGCCGATTTTTCCGTATTTTCTCGTCGATAGTTTTATAAATTACTGACGCTCGTAAATAATAATTATAACCTATTGCTTTTACCGATGGCGTGACAACATATTGAACAATTCTTAAAAACGCGCTTCGCTGTTTGCGATCGATTCGTTTTAAAAATACGTTATATTTTCGCGTAAACAATTTAATCGACGATCTAATAGAAATTGAAACGAATTTCGACGCGTCTTTAAATCGTAATAACTAAATCTCAACGCGCAGAAACGATTTGTAACGAAATTATGATATTTGTATCAAAAGCAAGCGGTAGTTTATAGATGTTCTCTACGTTCTTATTCCGACTATTTTGAACCGAAAATAATTTCAATTTCGAGTTCGATATATACCCACCCGAACGTATTATTATTATACCGATGGTACGATATGGCCATGGAAATATATACAACAGTATGTGGTTACTTCGTAGTGATCATCTCGATCGATTGGTGGTGTATCGAACAAGTAACACGATCTACGATATTGTATAACGTACGACGATAAAAAACACCGCTTCTTCGTCGATGTTCAACCACCGAGGAGTACCCGCGAAACGAATAATAAACACGAACCCATAACGGCCACCTACGCGACACCGTAGTAGGTTTTCGATTTTTTCGCCAGTCGACGAATTTTAACGAAAGTAAAACCGGTCGACATCGCCCACGAATATATTGTTACGCTTTGTATACAATGCCGTCCTACCGCTTCGTTCGACGCCCTTTTCTCCACCCCCGGTCGTTTTAACGTACGCCTGTAAAATAATCACGACAATTCCGAAAACGTTGTTACTCGGTTTTCTGGTTTGTTCGAAATACGGCGTAAACAACAAATATCCGTATTCAATACGGCGGTTTATATCGATTTTCCGAAAGTATAGCGCGCGAACGTTATTCGTACGTCACGTTTTGGCGACGGACGTACGTTTCTGATCTACGAGATATCTGCGACTCGTTCAAATCCGTAGCGAGTTGAATTATTTAAAAACAATCCGTTTTCGTTGGCGTATTCGATCGGTAATAATTAAGCGAACCGATTATTCGAACAATCAAGGCGGCCCGATAATACGTATCGTCTTTAGGCGCGTGTGCAATGAAATTCGTTTAGAGCGGAACTTCATATTCGTCGTGTCTTCGTATTTCGTTGTTAACGATACAAATCGTTAATAGCGCGTCTATGCCGAACGTTAGTTCGTCGTTATTTGAACTTTATACGGCTACGCGTGCAACGCACAAAGAGAGAACGACGTATAAAAAAACAATCGACTCGACCTTGACGAAACATATTATTTCCTATATGTACACGAACATTCGTAGTGGACGAGAACAACGAACAACACGAGAAGAAAAAAGTCGCCTGAACGTACAGTGTTGTGTGTGCTAATATCGTTCACTTACTACAACAAATGGTATCAACGTAATTACGCGTCGACGTTATTCGTGTACGTCCAATCGTATTCGTTTTCATCCGCGAAATGTAACTGCCAAGGGACATACCGTATTCGCCGGATTTTCCGTTCGTAAAAATACGTCCGAACAATTTCGCTCTCGTATTGTTGCTGCGAAAATAGCGAAAAATAGTCGTCGGATTTTTGTACCGCTTCGATTTCGTTCCGACAATTCCGTCCCGACTTCGAGTACGACACGAACGTCTCGGTGAGAGACGTTCGCGTTTCACGGAATACGGCCTTTCCGAAAGACAAAAACAAAAACCGTTCACGTGTCGACTTACTACGTAAATCTGTACACGGGCGAGACGACGAAATTGCAACAATATTAATCTAACGGGATGTCAGTTATTATTCAAGAAAATAGTTCCGGCGATTGTGTACGCGTTTGCCTACGTCGTTACGACGTGCGCGTTTATTGTTTGCGTACGTGTAGCGAAAGACAATGTAGCGGAGAACGGCGAACGTGAATATAATACGGCGGATGAAAAAAATTAAAACCCGAAGAAGAACGAGGCGACGATTAGGAGCGGAGCGAGAATAACGCGTCGGTATCGAATATCGACGCGTCACGACGATATCACTCTCGTCCACAAAATTATCGAATACGACGTAGTATTCGATTTAGTAATTAATTGCGCGCGATTTTTCGATTATTTATGTCGGTACGGTCGTGGCAAAGCGCGAACGTTAAAGTCTATTCGTAGCATCGACTACGTGAGCAAAGCCGCCGCGGCGTACCGGCAATTTTTGGAAAAGCAAATATGTGTATTTCTAGACGAATCCTCTGAATCGCGGTCGAACAAGTGTGATCCAACGACAAGGCCATAAATAAAATCGACGAACGAAGCGACCACGACGACGCCCGGACGTTTACCGTACGCGGACCGTGTCCTAACCGTCCGGGATGGCTCACGAAACGTAAAATCGCGAAAATAAAGATGGCCGATAAAAACATCCCCGTCGCGTTTAGTCACCGACATTCGCGTGCCGACTCGGCCGGCACACATAGAATTCGTCCGGGCGGCGTCATAGTAACTAGCTCGCCGGTTCTTGTACGTACGTGAACATACCACCCGTGCGTCGCACGGACTTTCTAACCTTGACTCTCGCGCGTCGAACGTTACAAACTAGGACGGATCATAGTCACCGTCGTCGGCGGTACGTTTTTTGTTTTCATCTACATACAATAGAAACGTCCGCTATTCTTGTATCGTATATTATTATTATTATTATATTACCCAACCACACTACGTACCCAGCACCGCCACTGATTTCCATACGCGAGTGTCCCTCTACCCTCCCCCCGGGACAGACGCGCGAGAAAACAATGCCGGACGAGGTGTAGGGGTGGTTGGAAGAGACTGAGGCTCGTACAGCTCAGTCAAGGGTATCCGGCGAACCGTGAACGCGTTGTTGTCGCCGCGGAGAAAAAAGTGGAAAAACCGACGCGCGTCTCTACATAATACGCGATGTCCGTACGTGTCCCGAAAACACTGTCGACTAATAATGAAACGAAATCGGCCGACCGCGATGGACGGCGGACGGGCACATGGCGAACGAATTCGGGACGCGATTTTCCGTACACCCGTCGCGTTACGTACGTATTATTGTTATTCTCGTCGCGGCACCGACGGGCGGTCGCGTACCACCCGACCGACATATCGCGTCACACGACGTCGAACGATCGTGCAGTTCGCATGTAGCCGACACGACTTTTTCGAAACGGAACAACGCGCGCGTGTACTTCTTACGTACGTGTGTGTGTGTGTGTGTATACACTACTCGCGCGAGCACAGACAGAGAAACAGACGTTCGGCGATCGGATGGCGCGTGGGTTTTTTCCGTCGGCCCGACGAACGGTTTCCGTATCGTCGTCATCGTATACATAACGACGTAAGCGCGGGCTTCGCCGGTAACGGTTCGCGATTCGATCGCAGCTAGTGCCGTCGATATCATATTGAAATAACGCGAACGCCGCAAGAAGTGCGACGGGCTGTACGTAACGTACGACGGCCACTTAGAGGAACGGCTATTGTGCAGCGACAATCAGTGTCCGATAGGAGAAACGGTCGTTGGAATTATTACATTTTGTACGGTACGCGTTCCTTCAGTACAGCAGCGGTGTACAAAGACGAATAGCCGAACCGACCACGTAATTAGCGTCGTACACGATAACGGATAATTTAAAGAAATTCGCGACGACGGCTCGTGTCTAAAAATATTGTTAATATACGTACATGTATATATATATATATATATATATATATATATATTTTGTCGCGATAAATCTGCGGCGGGGAGATGGTTTTGGAAACGCAAAGCGTACATTCGATTAACGAAAATATTAGTTGCTCGTTTCCGTCCGGGCGACCGAACCGTCTGCGCGACATTGTGATCGATCATATCCGCGAATGTGTACGTCCGACGGACGTTACGCGTAAATCGCGCCTTACCGCGTTTCCGGTATCCTATTTTGTTTTTTTCTGTCGTCGTTAAAAACGGACTTTTAAAACGTCGACGTACTCTAGGCGTATTATTTTCGCGCGAAATCGACGATAGTACATTTTTAGCGATTTTTTTCGCGGACTTTGTGCGCCTATAGTATCGACCGGCGATAACGTTCAACGAGATTTTTATTCACCACCATCGCCTCGCCGGTTTTATAACGCGAATCCGGTAACCGGTATCGTATTAAATATACACACGCGGAGTGGAAAATTAATTTTCGGACGTGTAAACTACGTAAATCACGCGCATACGTTCGGGTAGGATAGTAATCACGGTTGTCGTTTCGGTTGTATTGCGCGTAAAACGGGAACAACGGAAGGAAACGCGACTCGTTTGAAGATTCGAAAATTCGTACGAAAACTCGTACGAAAATTCGTCGCCGGAAAATTGCTACCCGACGATTTCCTCGGCTACGAAATGTTCGACTGTTTCTCACTCGAGTCGCCTGCCGAAACCTTTTACTCGTACCCGAACACATTACGGAATACTATTGAAACGGGCGCCGTTAGGATACGGCGGAGAAGCGTCGAAGAGACGAATCGAACGGGGCACGTCTAACATTCTGGCGCACAATTCTTGCGGTCCTCGGGTACAAGAGAACGGACGTATATCACTCTGTAACCGTAACGAGTATACAGGACATGCACGGTGAACCAATTGTTTAGCCGGGGCCGTTATTAACAACGTCTGTTCGTCTCTCTTCTCGCCGACCCTTCGATCGCCGAAAATTCTCTCGCGTTCCGGGGGACCGGACGTCAATTTCGAACCGCCAGATCGGCAACGTACCGCCGCAGCGTCAGTTGTATACGATCGCGTCGACCGTAGAGGATTTCGTCGGTACGCGGTAACGTTTTCGGAAGACGGGCGGACGACACGAATTGCGTTTGCCCGACGACGAGCATCGTTTGGGTCTGTCATCGCCTAGAGTTAATCAAGTTTGAAGCTAAAAATACGTACGTTACGCGATCGTCGCGGCGACGACGGGGTTTCTTCGGAACTGGGGCACAACGATAGTCGGCCGAATGAACATGATCACGATCAATCTCTCGGCGCGCCGAGTCCGTCTCGCGCAATTTCTTTTCCCGAAAACGTTCGGCTTTCGCGCGGCCGCGTTATTATTTACGCCGTTAATCGAACCGAATTCCTGTACGGGGTTTCGCGCCGCTTAAACGACGGTCACGATCCACGGAAATCGTTTTCGGTCCAATTTCGACGTAACTTTATATATGTATCGTTCGCGAATTACGTACGTAATGTGTATTACGGGTATTAAGCGCGGTTTTCGTGCTCTCGCTTTCCGTTCTTGCGCGCGCTATATAATTACGATTATTACGTTCGCGATTCGAGAATTTCCTCGTTTCTCCGATAACGTTATACCATACGGTGCCCTTGTTTCGGGGCTATCGCCCGTCTCATTAACGGACGGAACGCCGCCACTATTTCGCCCGTACGTTTTCCAATTTGTTCGGACAAATATCGCGTTTACGTCCTCCGACGCTTGATTTTTGACGAAATAAGTCGATAATATACATGAAATATAATAAATGTTCGTTCGAAATAGTAATAACGGACGATAAAAAGGTTCGGGCCGTTGGAAACGGTAGTAGGCACTTACTACTATTAGACGAGGAAAACGACGGACGGTGGTGGTCGGCCGCGCGAACAGTTCTCATCGGGCCGGCGTCTCGATAATAAAACGCCTGTCGCGCGCGACCCGTTTCGCTCGGGTGTCCGAACGTTTTAAGAACGCGATGTCAGCGGAGACCGAAAACCCGGAGAACAATAGGCGCTCGTCGTCGTTATTTTTTAGTCGTACGGCCATTACATACCGCGAATACGTTACACCGCCTGTGTTTACCGAAACTGTTCGTTGTCGGATTTCCGTCTACACGTACCCCCCCCCCCCCGTTGTCTTCGTAAACGGTACGCGAATATCGCGATCGTTTTCGAACTATAATACCGACGATATCGATAATCGGTAGGACAGACGGACGTAATCGTAATCTCGTCTACGATTATTGTCTACCTATATAAAGATATACGGCGATGGTGAAATCGAATATTCGTTTCCAGACTCGGAAGTCTTCTCTCGATAATAAATGCCGAACGAGAGAGGGGACGCGCGCGCATACACACACACGAAAAACGTTATACGGGGCCTTGCTGCTCAAAGATCCGTTTACCATTTATGGTGAATATCCGTAACGTTCGCGGAAGAACCCGTCTGTTGTTTCTCTTTGCTTTCGTCCGTACACAGTCGGTGTAGTTTTTATGAAACCTAAAAGGGAATAACGCGTCGATGAAAACTTCCTCTCCGTTAGGTTAATATATCGATACCGTCCAAACGACCAGTCGTCTCATCCGTCGTTTATAGGCTTAACGAGTTTCGGAAACGTTCTTTAAGTATTACTATTATTATTATTTCGTTATCGTTGGACGTTCGCGTAAACTTTTTAACGGAAAGAAAGAAATTGAGGATAATGGCGCGCATCCACTACCGCTACTACGATCCAACTCGAATTCGGGACAGTAATTACGATGTATTCGTCGTATTCTATACGTATATATAAAAAACGACGCGCGTAAAAATTTCCCGAAAAAAATTTATTTCGAAATTTCGTTCAATTCTGATGGAATGGTAACTTTTACGGAACGACCGCCGTGTGTACGTAGAACATTTTTACCATTTAGGACGCCGTCCGAATCGCCGACGTACACGAAAATAACGTCGTTTCGCGCGTACGAACGTAAGTTTTTTTTTTTTTAAAAAATGTATCACGGCGTAGATCAGCGACAATTATTGCCGCTAATTAACGACGGTGAATCGACGACGGGCATATTTTTTTCGCTACTACCGAAAACGGCGTGTTCGCGCTAACGTGACGTGGATACGTACTAACGGGCAGGTGGGAGTTGGGGACATTTATGCGTTCGAACCGAGCGCGTGACCACCGCGGACCGTCACCCGCGAAAAAACCGAGCGAACGCCTAGAAAAAATAATACCGTTAAACGACGACATTATCGTTGTCGCGGACGCGTGAAACCGTGTACTACTACTAAGACACCGACTATCGAGGTACGACGACCCGCAGCAGCTCCGCGGTACGAACTATTCGTCTGGAAATTCCGCGTGAACGCGAAAGCGACGACGATATATTATTATTATTCGCTCGGCCTATATTTATTCGAACGTGTACGATTTGGGTACTAAATAATTACCGTTCGAAAAACATTTCTCCGTGTACACGCGCGCCGATCATGTGGCGATCGCGGACGCGTGTCGATTAGATATATATATATATATATATTTTTTTAATAAAGGTTTTCGAACAATGGACGCGGCTCGATTATCGATCGAGTGAAAATCTATACCTAAATTACACGGCCGCGTTAAGCGTGCACGATAATTATTTATAAGTTAGGTTAGGTAGATTCGTGTGCGTATATGGGGGAGGGGGGGAGATTGGTTGATTACACCTGAGGCCGACGACGACGACGACGACAACTTTTTTGGTCGCGTTTCTCGGTCGACGAAGTCGTTATCCGTTATTGGGCGGGCGGACGAAATCGGTAGTATAAAAACAAAACGCGCGTATTATAAATGCGTACCGCCTGTACGACGTCGTGTTACGCGAAAAAGTGTGAACAAACCGCAACCGGCCGTTATTCGTGAACGATTTTTTTTCCCGACGATTTCGGCGGTATTCACGAATCTCCCCCCCCCGGCCTTCGGCGAATCTCGCGAATCCTTTTTACCCGACTAATCGAAAAAAAGGCCAAAAACAAAAAATACCCCGGTCCGGCGACTATTTTCGTCGACGTTATTACGATTATCCGTCCGTACGCGGCGTCTCCAACAACGATGGAAATGGTCGCCGGAACCGCCGATATATTCTCTATACGCGACAACACAATGTCGACCGTGAAATTCCGTGACGACGATTTTCCCTTTCGCGACCTACATGAAGAAAAAACACGCGACCGAAAAACCGCGTCGAGTACGCCTCCCGTTGTTGTTTGTATACACACACACACACACACACACACACTCGAGCGCGCGCTACAATATATACGTCGGTATAGGTGACCGGATATTTTTTCCGTTTTTCGCGATACAACGACCGGGGGATCGACCGAGAACAATTCGCCAACGTCGAGAGTGTTCAACGGGACGTACACCGAAATTAAAACGAACGAGTTGGCGAGCGGGGTAAATCGGTCGCGTCGTTAATGGCGATGTCGCTTTAACGTTTGTACGACGAAATGCGCGGAAATATATCTCGGTAAAACGGTCTACAGATAAATCGACCGGTAGGTAGATCGCTATCGATCATTAAACGCGGCTGTTCCTACTAGGCAATAGCGCGCGATACGGTACATAAATCGTAACCGGAATAGGGCGAATTGTAGCTACGTGTCGGTTAAATGTGTACTCGGTTACAATATAATACGTGGTGTATATATATATATCGGTGTACTCGATCGTCACCCAAGTGCTAAGCGTTTTGACAAAATAATTTGACGGGCGCGCGCGCGCGCGATTTGTATCGCCTGTTACAACCGACAAATCCAATCGACCGTAGCGACCCCGCCAGCGTCGTCCGATGTTGACCAAATCACACTGGTCCCAAGTACGTTTTCGGATTGAGCGAAGAGGTAAACGCGAAACCGTACGAAAAACCGTCGGTAACCGGAGAGTCCAAACTACTCGATAACGAACCGTCAAACTCGCGAACGTATCTCGTTCGGTATATATATATATATAGGTCGGCCGTGTAAAATAGATACGCAACATTTGTATATGTGGATCCGTACGGACGTCCTGTGTATTTCACAGTTCGGCGTGTCGGCGGCGTTGCTGCGTGCGTATCCATCGACGCGAACGAAACGAACGATGACGAATTCGAAAATCGTGTGCCGGCGATGAAATGTAATTGCGTTCTCGATACTCGCGCGGACGTTTTTCGGGCACGCGTTATATGGTAGTTACGGGACGAGGAAGCGTTCGACTTATTCATAAACGTTGTAACAACGTCGTATATAAAACGCTTTTTTCTTCTTTCCGGCGCTAGACGGCGTCGTCCTCGATTTTTTGCTCGAAATGTTTATCCGGCACGTACACGACAATACCCCGCGCGTTCGTTTTCGGGAAATCGTCCACCTTCGGTAACGTAATAATTATTCGGCCTTAATGCGATCGATCGATATAACCCACTTATTTATCACTCGCCTCGTCGACCTGTTCGAAAAATCTATATTATTTCGATTGTTTACGCTTTATCAATATGGACCTCCTCCCGGGAGATGTTAACGAATTTTTCTTCGGAACGTCTTGGACGAAATATTTGATTAAAAACACGTTTGTATCGAATTTCTCGATAGAATTTTAAGGGCAATTTTTCGTGATCGAAATCGTTTCAAAAATGTTTCTACAGCCGGTAATTGACACGCTCGAGTACCAGATTATACCGAGTAAATAAGTACGCTACCGGAAAACAATTTCGAGGTTTTTTATTTAATAAAACGCGAATTACGAACCAATTAATAAACATTTTGATTGACATTCGTTCGAATAATGAAATGTCGGCGTATTAATAATAATAGGCGTGGTCAACGCGTGTAACAAGAGGCGTGTGTGTATGTGTGTGTGTGTGTGTGTGCATGTGTGGACCGCGGGAGAGGAAGGATTGATCGTTTAAATGGGAAATTGAGCGTGATAGAAGAGAAGACCGTGAATAAACGGAGAGAATGTCGGCCGAAACGGATTCTGACAGACGTATTAATGTAGGTTAAGATATGATGACGCGATGCTCCGAGACTGTTCGCCTGATTACATTGTTCGGGGGTATATCGCGCGAAAAAATATATACAATTCGTTAAAAAAATTAATAATATTCGCTTATTAGTGTCGTTATATAAACACGACGACGGCACACAACGGTTCGCGGACAACGTTATTTCGTCCTGTCGTCGTAAGGAACGGAATATCGGGACGGCGTTAACTGTAAACGTAGTTTGTTCGACGGTTCCATTATAGATCGCGAATTGTCGAGTACCCTCTATGTAGAGTGTGCCGTTGTTTGGACGGGCGAATACGACTTGTAATAAAAACTACCCGAAACGATTACCGAAAAGAACACGCGACGGTTTTTCCCGTACTTTTTAGTTGTCGGTCGGTCGGAAGGATATTACGCGATGGGGAGGGGGATTATCAACCACCGAACTTCGTTACCGTGCTAGGAGAAGGAAGTTGGGCCCGACGAAACGGGACGACGGGGGATTGTGTGTACGGGTGACGAATATTTCGTCTCGCCGTAAATGGGACGAAATGTACCGACGGAGGCGACACGTTGTTCCGTTCGTGTATCGTATCATTTACGGGGCACGTGTCGACGCGATTCCGCGTTCGTTTAGTTTTCGTATTCGGTTTTAGCGTACCGGTTTATTTATTTGACGCGTTTTGACGTGCACGCGAATACTCGTAAAAGGAACAACGCGCTCGCGTGTTAGCGTGCCATATATGCGTATACCGAATGCGTACGACGATAATATATATATATATATATATATGTACCTACGAAGAAGTTCTATTGTTATTACAAAAACTAGCCTACTTTCGTCGGGTCACCCTATATGCGCGTTCTACCGCCGTTGTGTCGTCGTCGTCGTCGTCGTCATGTCTATTACATGACGACGACGACGACGGACGTACGTAATTATTACATCGCCCGTCCACGCGATCGTCGTGTGTTTTGCGCAACTCGCCGCGCGGACCTAAATAAATATAATCGTTCGAAACCCGCGCGCTTTCGTCGACGTTATAATTATCGCCATTGTTGCGGTTTATTCTCGAAATAATTACGTAATAATACGACCGCGCGTACGTTTTTTCAACGTGCCTACAACGCGCCTACATATTACATCTCCCCCCTCACCCACCACCGATAAGTTCGTGCCGACACGAAATTTATATTAAAACACAATATCCATACACCACCCGTTTTGATAAAAGTGTGCGTGTGTGTGTGCAAACCCGTATAAGCCAACTATGTTCTATCGATAAGAAATCAAAAAGAAAAATCAAAGGCGGGTGTGTTTAAATTTGAACGCGATGATTGTGAATAATATAATCGCGTACGAAACGTAATTACGCACGAAGCTCGGCGATTTGTTCTAGAAAAGAGCGTTTCCCGCGAGCGCGTTGGCCGTTTTTCGAGCAACGTCTAAAAACGAAAAATGACCGAAAACGTTCGCCGAAGTGTCGGTTGAATCAGATTCAAAATGTGTACGATGGACGTTTCGTCGCGGAAAACGACTACTACTACTACGCGGAAAAGTGAAAAGCGCGTAAAAAATAATCGCGCCGTAAGAAATCGAACGCGGTCGAACCTAAAAAAGGACGGTTTTATTTTTGTTTCGTTAACTTCTTGCCAAACAGTTCGCTAAACGTCACTAATTGCGTATACCCGTAGACGACGTTTATCATCGATACACCGACGCTTTCGGGGGTGACGTATAAAATAGCGTACGTTCGACGCGAAAGTACGCCGCGTACCCAAAGTCAATAACCTTGCGTGCTCCCTCCCTACACATGGTCGCTCGACGTTTAACGGGTTTTACGATGGTCTTCGTCGTGTAGTATATATATATATATATATATATATATATATATATGTAAACGGCGTACACTTTTTATTTCGCGTCCATTTATGTGGTTTAATCCGAACTATAGTCAACTCATAGGTAGTACTTGTATATGTGTACTTATCCAAGAAAAAAAAAACGAACATAATTGTTTGGGAATGTTCTCACATTATGGTAGAATTTCGTTACGTAACGTCGAAATATCGTTTTAACGTCGGAACAATGCGCGTTAATTTGTGGGGGCCCGGCAGGCGTTTCGATTAATGAAAAAAACAATTAACGGGTTTTAATTTGATTTTTAATTTTTTTCGTTTCAGTTGTATTTCGACGCGGAAGATTTGTCGAGTGAAGAACACGCGCAACTACTATACTACTACTACTACTACTCCAAAAGTGAACAGAATTTTTTTTTTCTATAACGAATTCAACGTTATTAATTATTTTTAATCGATTTTAGTTTAAGACGCGATTTTTATATATATATATATATATATATATGTATGTGTGTGTGTGCGTGTACACTCGCGCGCAAGTATTATTATTATATAGTTTTGTTGTTATTATTAAACGTACATTTTGTAACCCCGCTCGTGTCATAAAAACTAACGTATACGTGTTATATACATTGTATTAGGTCCTTTGTTTTGTACGGTTTCATAAAAGGTCTCGTACCAACTCAACTCGACCTGGTACGATAATTTCACGTTTAACATAACATACACTTAATATAATTATTTTTTTTTTTAAAGGAAATTACTCACGCGGTATTGTCGTAAAATGCGTTGGACGAAAAATAAGTTTCGTCGTCCGGTGCACATATTTTTAATAACGTCCGTCGCATAATTCGTCTTTGGTTGGTATCGTTTCGTTCTATAGATAATATTATAAACGCGAGCGTTTTTAAAATAATTATTTCATTTAAGTACGATATTTTGCTCAATAATTTTCATTTTTTTTTTAACTCGATAATTACATTAATTTCGGTGTGTATATGGCGCGTCAAAATTGTCCATATTTAAAAATATAATAATTATTTAACGCGATAATAATTATTTGTAATTAGTTATACTCGTTTAAATACACAATACGTCGCATAAAATTTAAACGCGGAAAATACTTAATTTTTGTTCATTTTTGTTTTCGGTGTCCGAATGCGACATTATTACCAAAAACCTACCGAGATTTTATTTATATTTTGACGCAGCGCGCTCTAAAATGACGTTCTAAACAAAGAATGTCGTTATTATTGCTACTTTGTAAAACGATAGCCGCGCGTAACACATAAAATCTCCGAAAAAAAATTGAGCATTTGAACCTGTACTGTAAATTATTATTTTAATATTATCGAATCGTTGACTGATGTAATTGAGTAGGGATAGCGTGCCATTTTATGCTTATACAAAGAATGGTATTTAATATTATAGCTCTATTGATTAATATTATAATTAAAATTATTATCATCATATATGACTTAATATAGATGCTGTTATTAAAATGTTAAAAATATACGAATTTTCAATTATGTTTGTTCGATTTTGAAAATTATCGACTCTGATGAATATTACCTAACCACTACGAAGGTACCGAAACAAAATTGCTTAAAAATCGCGACGCGCTTATACACAATAAGTATATAGAGTATAATAAAATCCGACACGTGTATTTAATCAAAGACAGATGGTGCACAACGGTAGACGGTGGAATTTCAAGCTTAAAATATAATAATTGATACGCCGTGTGCGCTTTACACAATGCCGCGCTTTATAACATAATTTCGTTAATAATAAACATTTTATTTATTTTGTTCGTGTCTATGCCACTATGCCGATATTTTTAATAAATTCGTAAGAACAGTTAAACTAGTAAATAAAAAAAATCACGCCAATTTTCGACGTTAAAGTAATTAAGAACGTCGAACTAGTTATAGGCACTATACGAACTTAATATAAATTGTCCGACAAACGAAATCGAGTTAAATCGGAAGAAAAATTACGTATATAAACATACTCGATAGAATCTTATAATGATAATATATGTAATTTGCGTAGAGAATTTGACTTTAAATATTATTATAAACGCCGCTATTTTGAATGAAAATATTTTAATAAAAAATGTATTCTTATGTATAAAAAAAAAACGAGCGCGTATAATGTATAATATATACGTATATACTGTTTTTGTTCGAACGAATATATTAATTATTCCTGGGAAAAATTCTTAAAACTATTATAACGTGTAACCCGCCGTCGGCCTGCAAGTGTATCACGAGGTGTTCGGCTATATACCTATTTTTATTGTTTTAGATTCTGAACGAAGCGAAATAACCGGCGAAATTTATTGCGAACTCGATTTGAATATGCAAACAAGGCGCGGTTCTAAAATTAATAAAAAAAGAGGGGAGTAATGTAGAGAATAACGGAAACAAATTATGAAACGTGTATTCATCGGTATAAAACGAATTAAAACTTAACCTTTTTAAAATGTCCGATATAAAAAAAATCGTTATAGACCACGAGAATTCACGACAAAACTACGCCATATATTATGAAAAATAAAGAGCGACCGTCTCGTATAACGAACATAAAACGCGACCTAACAAGATTTTATATTTTCGTTTTATAATTTTATGTACTTTATCCTCGTATTCAATCGTACAAATTGTTTGTTTTATGTTAATTTTGTGACAATTGAGACGCATTATTATACATAGTGTATTTTTCGAGTAACAAACACATCTTTGTTATACGAATTCCTCTAATAGTTATAATTATCTATCCGACAACAATCTTTCCACGATAAATATAGAACAGAGAATTAAGATTGCCCGATTAAAATTCTACTTAAGACACAAACAACTCTACCCGAAACTATTTATTATAACAAACATTCGAGCTAACAGTATCTTTTCTTAATTTATTCGGATAAAGTGCGACATGTCGGTTTTTCGAATGACCCGAAGTAACATAAAGTTTATGTCATAAACATTACATTTTTAAATCTTTATATATTATTTAATAATATGATTTAGTATCTGAAAACGATCGAAATACGTAGATAACTATAACTATAAATGGTCATCAGAATTATTATTAGAGTTTCAAATTGACCATTAAGAGTTGATTACGTTTAAATCATTATAAAATATTACCATATACTAAACAACAACCCACTATTATTATCTACACTTAAGAGTCGGACATACTAAATATAAATAAACGAACTATTATTAATATCGTATAAACTCAAGACGAACGAAATGAAAACGTGTAATGGAAAGATTTATTTTCTGATAAGAAATCGCTGTATAGAGTTTACGAATACTCAATAATACCGACCGCTGAAAGGGGTTCACTTTACTATCACCCGTCTCTATTCTTCATTCTTTAAACGTCAGGTCTTTATCGTGATAATTTATTATAGATATACATGTATTCAAAAGCCCTGGAGACACCTGTTGCGTATTATTTTCCGTTATTTTCATAAATATTTAACGCGTGTTTTTCGGAGAACGTTGTATTGTCAAAAACCCTGCTACGTTTAAAACGGCAAAAAACATCTACGGTTTACATAATAGGTATATTGTATTAACTGAAAACCGTGTAAGGAAAAATTCTACGTAGAACGACCATATTATAGATACCATACCGGGTAAAGGTGACAGTCTCAAAAACCCGAAAAAGTTCGATACGCTACTCGCGTATTATTCGTACTAAAAATGAGAGGGGAGAGGAGGGTAAATAAAATGTAAAATTTATAATATATTCAGAAAAGGCGATTGTAATTTGTCGCCCGTCGGTTATAATAACGATGTTGACATAATACGATGACGTCGGTAACGTGTATTTATGCCCGGTTTAGACCGTCTTTTGTGATTTTCATAATAACGACGTGCCGACCAGATGGATCATCATTAGTGTAGCCATTCAATAATAATAATAATAATAAATTTGTACCACAACATAAAAAATACCACGATGGCTCCTAATAATAACTATAATACCAGGTGAGGAGTTTTATTGGACGACGTGAATATGATTAATTTAATAGTGGCTCGTATACACGCTGTATATGTATATTATGGAGTAGGTAATTTCGTTTTACGGTATGTCTGACGCGCGCTATGAGTGTATGTACGGAAAAGTTAACATACACGAGTTAATTATAAGTATATAACGTATAGCGCTAGTTCGTCATATACCCGTGTATTGTTTTAGTTCTTAAGACGATTTCGTTTTTAAAGAATAGGTTATTTATTTTCGAACGAATCGATTAAAATACGAGAGCGTAAGTAATTAAGAAACGTCGTCTACCGTATTCGTAACTATATAAAATAACGTTTAATCTCTCGGTTCCTGATACGATGAAAACACCAAGTTTTATGCATCGATGTCGAATTTAAATTGAACTCAAGATTTACTCGCGACTAAAAAAAAAAGCGAAAACAAGATAATTTCGAACGTTAAAACGAGACGGTATTAAACGTTATACCGAAATATTTGGACGTGCGTCACGACAAATCGTACAAAAGGTAAATAATTACGTAGCATTATCGTTTACTTCATCTACCGATCTACCGGTTGAAATACGCGTCTAACATCGACGACGCCGTTTAGCGAGTAGTGACAATCTTCCTGGATTTTTTTTCGACTTGACGAAACGTCAAATTTCGCGAAACGAAAACATGAAAATATTAAAGCTAAGCGGTATTATTGCTGTTATCGGTAAAACGAAAGGTACGCCGCACAACGGAAACTTCAGACTTGCCCGCTTGTAAGGCTATTAAACGATTTTCATTATCGTTAAATCTGTCCAAATTCACACGTTCGAAAAATACGACGCGAACTATCAACGTAGGGGATAATAGTAACGATCGTTTCGTTATTGTCGGTAACTAACGGAAAAGGCGATTATTAATTCGTAATTATACGCGCGTATACAAAGTCACGCTAACACACAGAGAAGCTATTTTGTAGATCAGGGCGGCTAGTGGTACGTTATTCGTCATCGTCAAAAAAAAAAAAACACACCTCGTTATCGTTGAAACGATCCATAATAATAGTTTTGTTTTATAGAACGAAGTACGAGCACACATCTATCATTATAATATGCGGAACTCGGGCAATCGAGTTCTATCGGCGCCTCGGGGAAAAATATTTTCCCAAGGTGGCGGCGACGGCGTTGAACCAACGCGCTCGAACTAATTACAATACGCGCGTACCGCGTATATATCCCTACTTACATACATATCTGTATCGTCGTTGTTAAATATAATTCCAGCTTAAGTCCTCCGTCGGTCTCACACCATCGTATATCTCCTTCGTGTTCGAAATTAACGTTTCGAGCGTTTTGGTTCATTATTTCGAATTATTAATAAATAACCGAACTCGATCGTGCGTATGTAAACGATTTCGCCGATTCGTCCGATATTTTCCGGTATTATCCCGGGTACCCCGTCTACATTTCCGGGTACGCGAATTAAGAATAAAAGTCGAGCGTTGTCCGGGAGTAAGATAAACTAACCACGCACGTATGACGGATTCGGTCGAGAGAACTAGACGTGTAACTCGTTTCCTGTTGCGGCTGGGTGGTGTGCTCAAACAATACGGTACGTACAAATAATACGTAATAATTGTACGAAGACGACGGGCGTTGCGTCGGTGACGCGCGGTAGTGGTCAATCCGTTTTCGAAAACGAACGTGGGCGTATAATCGTAAGAGTATACCGTGGTCAAGGGTGAACGGGAACGAACAACACGATCGACAACAATAAACGAATAATTCGATCCCACGCACGATACGTATACAAATATCTCGTGTATTGTTGGACGGTAAATATCTATAATATTGCGTCATATCGTCGGAGAACGTCTGCAACCACGCCGATGATATAATGTGTACCCGTGAACGTGTACGGTGCGCTATAATATATAATAATATTCAAAAAACGCTTCTAAATATAAACATATTCGTGCGCGTTCCGATCGTTGAGAGATGTACGTACGCGTATTACACCTATACGTAACATATATATATACACACACACACACGTGTGTGTACCTGTATGTAAATATCCATATGTGCTCGTTTCCATATACACCGGCAGCCATCACTGAGTGTTATAATAGTAGCGGGAGAAAACTTGTGGTTACCTACCATTTTCGATACGGGTATCCACAACGACGCTGCGACGCGGACGAATAACGTTATTTAACGCATTCCGACCGATTCGTTTATACGCGTGCTATAGTAACGACAACGCAACGTAGGTAAAATAAATCGAGAACACGCTTTTACGACAAAAATGACCGCACGACGAACCGCGAAAAAAGTTGTTTTAAGAAAACCACCATAACTTATACCGCGGTCGCGTCACGTAAATTCCAAAGAACTTTCAAACTTTCACCGGAACACTAGGAAGCAAAATTGCGGAAGATACTAGTTAACAATCCGCGTTTACGGATTTCCGTCGTTTATAGAATTATTCGGGGACGAACCACAGATCGTCGCGTATATACGATACTCCCCTCCCTGACGAACGATCATCGTTGATCGTACAATCGCGTTGATTCAACGACGAACGTTATATTATGTGTCGTTCAAACTGTTTGATTTCACCGCCAGTACGTACAAAATACGAATACGATTAAAAACCGTTTAATATATGTAACGACACGATACCATCATCGAGAATATTCTCGAACAACGGGCCATATTCTAGAATATTACTGAACTCACGAAAATTATAAAACAAACTACGTAATTCGACCAAAGGACAGTCTTTAGTTAATTCATTTTCATCCTGTGTTAAGTAGTGGATTCCGATTAACAATAAACGTATATTTATTTAAGTTAGAGAGTATTTTATTTTTCTGACGACACAACTTTTCGATATATATATTAGGGCTTAAAATTATGCGAAGTACAAAAATTAAATACGTTTAGATCGAAATTGAAAAGTGCGTCGTACTTATGGCTATTTATCGTATTATTCGAAGGTATTTCGTGTTAATTGATCATCTGCAATCGTTTCAAATCGGTTTATCGTTCAGAAAAATTTTCGTGCACTGTAATTGATATTTAAATTATCCGGGTTCGTTGATTTTGCCATTATTTTACTCGTGTTCGTAAATAAATAAATGGATAGTAGCGTTAATTAAAAACATGTTTAAACTCGAAACGTTTATGGACAAGCTCAGAGACGAAGTAATTCAATACGAAAACACGAACGTTTTAGACTCCGTTATACACGTGGGTAAATAAATTAAAATTATTTCTCTCTTGATGCAATAAAAAATGTACACCATCGTCCTAATATTATTTACCTGTAAAAAATGTAAAACTATTTGATAAATATATATATTGGAGAATAAAAATTATAACGGTACAATTGCCAAACAGTCAGATATATTTTCGTCGTCATCACTAGATATTATAATATTTTATATAATATTTCATATATATATAAAATAAAACAGGTTGTTTTCAAATTCGATTATTCAGATTTTAAGAAGTATCGGATTTTGTATAAACGTGAGTATGGATATATTGCTTTTTTTGACGGCAGGGAAGGACGACTAAGATCATTCCGGATGTAATAAAATATAATAAACCAATATAAGTATAAGATACAATAATTTTTACGTTCGCCGTTATTTTTTCAGATAGTAATTCGCGCGTTGGATATGTATACTAGAATGGACGTTAAAATTGAACATTGAAAATTCGTCGATTAAACAAAATAGAATAGGAATAGACAATTTCAGCACTTTTGTGACACGGATTAATTTCGTTCGATTCACCTAAAACCTTCTAATTTTTAGTGAAATTCCGTCGAAGGAGGGAATAAAAGAATTACGCCAAAAGAATTACGGGAACGAAATGGAAAGGCTCGTAGTATATATATATATACATAAGTTTTATACTCGTATACGAGCTGGTGAAGACAAAAATCCGAATACTACAATATCCGACGCAAAGAGACCCGGTAAGTAAACGTCGACACAACTTCTTACGTTTATGACGTATATCGAATATGAAATCGGTACGGCCGTAAATAAGACCGCGCACGAGAAACGGGCGAGACGGATTTGCGTCGAGTCGAAAAGCGAAGAGAAAAACGTCGTCTTCAATCACCCGCCGGGTTTGGTTTCGATTAAAATTCTAATATTTACGACGACGACGCGTAGAGAATCGGACGTTCCATCCCGCCGAGTGTGTATGTGTATTTCGTGTTCCACACACACACATACCCGACAATACGTACGTGTACAAATATACGAGAAACGCGCGGTTGCCGCCATCATGGTCGTGGGCAAATGGTTCTCATCGTGATATATATATATATATATACATATTACCGCGTACTGTTGTACACAAATACGTTACACGCACGCGCACACGCACGTTGTAGGTACACTTACACGTTACCCCGGTGCGCAGCGACCGGTTAACCTTCGAACGCGCGTGCTAGCCGCCCGGCCGGCAACCGCCGACACGTCGCGTCGGGGCCGACACACGACGCACGCGCAACGGTTACCACGACGAGACCGCCCGCCCGCGTACAACGACCGTACACCGGCGCGTCGTTTCACCGGACGGCCGGGCGACGACGAGAAACGACGCGCCGGAGACCCGCGCGACGTTTTCGGACGATCCGTTTCGTCGAACGCCGCGTACCGGAAACGTATGTTCCGATTATTCGACGCGGGGCTAACACGCGACCCAGCTACCGGACGTTTCTTTACAAATCCGCGGCGTGCGTCGTTTTTCGGTTAGGTCTTTTATTCCGTCACCGGTTCGCCCAACGCGGTGGCCGTCTCCAATACGACGCGCCCGTCCGACAAACGATTCGGTTACGTGAACGTAATGCCTTATAAAACGAAACGCGCCCGTTAAAAAACGAAAAGCCAATAATCGCCTAAAAGCCCTTCTCCGTGTACGTACGAAACGTATACACGATCGGCGATAGTACTAACAGTTCGCAAACGGTACGTATAGCGTTGTGCGTACCGTGTATGATCCGTGGACACCACGTCCGGGCGAATAAAAAGTGTTCGCGGGGGAGAGGAATATTACAATACCAGTCCTACACACGCGGCTGTACGACTTAACGAGTTAAGCGAACAACGGTGTATAAGTAACCGGTAAGTATTATTTGATGACGCAATCTATTAACGCGTTTTCTTTTTGTTCGTAACGAAACGGCGCGCGATGGTCGCGGCGGAAGACGTCCGTTTCCGTCGTGTCGATATATTACGTCACGCACGTATTATACAGGTATGTATTTACTTCGATACGACGTTGCGGTTTCGAATTTGGCCGGGTTTTTTCGTTTTTCGAACATATATATATATATCAGGCGTCGCGCGCGCATCTGTTAAGTAGTTTGGGCGTGAGTAGGACGAATCGAACGGAATTCCTTCTCGGAGAAAAACAGCGCACCCGTTCGCGTGTGTGTGTATGTGGATTGGTGTAATAAACCAGTTTTTGGAATTCGCCCGGCAACTCGTATAATAAAGCCTGAGGGGATCGAGAAAAACAGTCGCAGCCGACTGTTACAGGTGAAACGAGTACCTACCTATCCCACGTACACGCGCACGCGCACAATACCAGAAGGGTGATTACGGTGTCCCTCTTGTAGGAATTCAGCGGAGTACGATCGTATACACGGACACAATACACGAGTCGAGAAAATACCGAATTCACCCTCCCGTGCACCTGTACACTCGTAGGAGTAGGCGTCGACAGAACAGAAAATCGTACGAAATCCGAACGTGTCTTTCACGTCGCGTTTAATCTTTCGAAATTCCTGGTTTACAATAATAATAATAATAATAATAATATCGCTGGGAAAGAAGTTCGCTAATAACGTGCGCGTATACATTTTCGTCGATTTTTTTGTTATTTTATTCAGTTAGATAAACGATAAAAATTAACGACGAATTTAATAATCGTACAGGGTGAATAGTCGAACTTCGAATGATTCGGAACGTGTTGCCGCGTTACGGGAAAGAAACGACGATTTTAGGCTCCGACACGTTAATAATAACAATAATAACACCGATCCCGAGAAGTACGGGACAAAAAACGTAAAATAACAACGTCGGTTTGTAACTTTATATCGTACACGGACGAGCGCGGCGAGAAAACCAGAAGACGAGTCCAAGGTCGCCGCGGGTCCTCCTCTCCGGGTGTCTTGTACAGATTAAAAACGTCGTATAAAAAAGAAAGAAAAAAAAAACGGAGAAGAGACGGTTTTTATTTATTTTCTACGCACAAAAACCCATCAGTCATCCTCTCGATGACGTCCGCGGCGGACCCTTTTCCCTCCCATCCGGCAAGCGTCGGTACCACTCGTTCGGTTATACGCGCGGCACGGAACGTTCCGAAAACACGAGTTTCGTAATCCGACGACGATGGGCCCCCTGCCCAATCACGTTCGTCCACGTACACGGGTGGTATAGTGTTCTTCGGACACTCGCGCTACATACGGTTTATACGAACAAGAATAATAATACGTCGACACGCGGCCGTGTACGAGATTAGAAAAAAAAAATAAGACGAGAAGGGGGGACAACGACGGACGATAATAATATATTAAATATCGTACGGAAGATTTCTCGTAGGACACGCTCGTCTTTTCCGATATAAACGCGTCTCGCCGGCACCGTCTACGACGATTCGGAATATATATATATATGTACACGTATATCGTAACGAAAAACCGTTTTCGGACGTCTTGACGACTGAATTCGGGAAAACCCGGCCGTATCACCCGTGAATACGCTTCGGGATTTAACGGAATTCCGGTCATAATTTTCGGGAAGACGTAATTATGGAAATATTAAACGGTTTTTTTTTTTGTAATAATAAACGACGCGTAATTTATGTAAACGTACGGGTATTTATACGTAAACCCGTTACAGCGAACCGGGAAAAAGTCGACCTGTACGAGAAACGTGTCGGCGCTGCCCTCCTCCCCCGGGTTGAAAACCAAAACGAGTATGGAATACGAACTAAAATAGATCATAGGATCGAAACGCGAACAACCGTTGTTAGGATCGCGTACGTGTCTCGTTTTTGATTCTCCGACGTCGTTTTTTTTTACAAATTGTCGGCACGGACGACCGCGGCGATTTCGTCGATTAACTATCGTCCGTGTAACGAGAACAATAATCACGTCGGACTGTTCGCGCGCCGACGACACGCGCACGTTGTCCATTGCGCGCGCAAAAATATAAAACGTAAGAATTTTAGAAAAAAAATATTTGTTATTTCGGCGTTCCGTTTAACGGGGAAAACGATCCTACTACACCGGTGAACAAATTAAATACGTACGTTTCTACTTCGTACACTGGTGTAAAAATACGAGATACGCGAAAATGTCCACTATTTTCGCTTAGAACGTGAACCACATATAGTACACGGCTAATTTTCGTCTTATTCGGGAACTTACATTCACTTAATTTGGCAAATTCTTAGCTCGTAAATATTTTGTGGTTTTCTGACTCCGTCCTATTAATATATATAGTATTGATTCGAGACCAACTCTTCTTTTTCGCCTTATTTTCCCAGCTATTTAAGGTCAGTCACCATGGTCATCAACCTCCACTTGACTCGATCTTCCACTTCATTCACGCACACACCCGCAGCCCTCATATCACACTCAATCCCGTTCAATCACTTCTTCTTTGGTTTTCCTCTTTCTCTTCTTCGTTCCATGCTTTAATTCGAGAACAACTGAAAACCGTAAATATTGTCGGGCTCGGATATATTCGTTAAATTACAAAATTGATTTAATATTCGATTTCGTACTCACGAGACGTTGCAATTATCATTAAAACGCGACTCAAATTTTTACTTCAAATCGAATATTTTTAACACCGTACAAGGTTTACTAAAACAAAAACGGATTGAAAGTTTTCGGCGTTTTAATACGTAAAATGGTTCGTACGTATTTAAATAGATGGTACTTGTCGGTCGTTCTTTTTTTCAGTGGGGCCAGAGAACCGGAGCAAAATTTGTTGACAACGGACACATGTACGCATGACGTTATTTCGCTCGTTACCGTTGAAATCATTGTAACTACGTGTACGATTGGCGCCGAATTTAATTAAAAGTCTAACGAATCGTCTGTAAGCGACAGTTTTGTTTCAAGTTTATTTCATTTACTAAGCTATTCTCGGATTTATGTCGCGTGTTTCAATTTTCTATTTGGATAAAAGGAGAATCTCAATTAATGTTTTCTCCATAAACGCGAGTTAGAACAAAATGGTCGTTGTTTTCGAACGATACTTTTATGGAAATAATTTTAAAAAAAAAAACGTATTAATAAAACCTCGAAATTCGACTTTACGTTTTCTTTAGAACAGGCGGTGACCAAAACGATATGAGGGAGGGGAGGTAGAAGGGCACTCGTCCTGTCGCAAAGCCGCCCCGCCATCAAGAGTCGAAAACCAAGGACGACGAAACATACTATGTCACGCGGTGCGTGTATCCGCCACGCACGACTTTTGTTAAAAGAACGTTTGATTAAAACCGTTTAAGAAACCTTGACCGATTTTATACGTCAAATATTACGTTATAAATATCTATTTCACGTCGGTTCCAAGTTGACATCAAAACGATTTTAACTCGATATACTCTATACCGCCCATAGGCGTTTGTTTTTGAATAGTGCATTGTGCAGCCGCGGGCCGAAGGATACGACGTTTTTCTCATCTTCCCCTTAACACCAAACCGATTTTAGGTGGAGAAAATTGGGTCAATTTCTTCTCGTCACGAGTTGAAAATACCAGTGCATCGCCCGTTTTTGGAGAATGCCTGTAAAACGATGTGTACGCACTTATATACGCGTTCGGTCCGTCGAAAAAAATAATTTTCGATTAAACGGTATGGAAAAAGAATGGTAAACAAAACGAAAATCAACAATTTGAAATACCGAAAACCTTTCGCCCATACGGACAAAAAAACAACACCACGCGCCGTCGTCACTTTCGTGTAGCGGTTGTTTAGTCGCCGATTTTATTATGAGCTTAACGCATACACAAATACACGTCGAATATCGCGGGTATGGGCATTTTTCAAAATCTGATGTCGAATGTTCATAACAATAATCGAAATATACCGTAATATTGATGGCCCATTATCAGCGGTCAATACAATTACTCGCTGAAATTCGGTACCGAACATGTACATTAGTCACGGCGTTATGTTTACATATTAAATGAAGCGTACACGAGCTAAATGTATTATTCGTACATTTTCACGGTGTCCGAACAACACGTCGGCAGCAATGGCTAAACAACAATCTGGACATATGGTCATGTACAGGTACACTGTTAACAAATGCAAGTGTTGATCCGTCGAGGTCTCGTACGGAGTGGACTAAATAAAACACGCAACACGGTTAAGTATATGATATTATTATAAGATGAAAACAAAAAAAATTACATAAGTATAATAATAATAATATGATACGCGTTTATAAAAATGTAACTTCGTAATTTTAAACGCGACTAAGAGTAAATTATACGTACAATGTAATCATAATAATTGTACTTATATGTGTAATGTATATAATACATAAATACGAATTTTGGACCACAAAGAAAGTGTGGGGAGAGTACAATAATTCAATACTCGTATTGAACCAAATCATTAATATTCGATGTTATTATTGTTTGATCAACTGAATTATAAAATAATTTTTCAAAAAATATGTTTAATGAGATTAATAACGAAGAAATTTGTTAAGAAAATATATCGACGGTATAAAAGTGTATTATTTTGTTTTCGAAACGCTAATAGATCATAAAAATTACTATGAAACTTATTTTACAAAAAACGCTAGTTTACAATATTGTAGAGCAAAATATCATTCAGAACAATTCAAATGTCTATTGCCATGTCTACAGACATGTGTGAGTAGTTAATTAAATTTGACACATATTGAAATTGTTATATGTACGTCTATATAATTGTACGCAACATAATTTTGTTTATTTACGAATTCACAATTTATCCAAAGATAAATGAATAAAAATAAAAAAATGATACCAAATCAAACAAAACTACAAACTACATTTTCTAGAACCTGTATGGAATTTTATTTAAGATAATATTTTTTGTTTAAATATTATTGGCTTTTATCGTTACAGAGATGATAATAAAACTTTATAAAAATATTCGACACTGTTTTTCTTTTTATAAATAAAGTTTCAAATCGTTAGAATGTTCAATATTATAAAAAAATAATTTGTATTCCGAAATTCTATAAATATCAATATCAATTATTTTCACACAAAATAATAAGTATATGTCGATTATTCAATAAATGAAAAAAAAAAATTATTCTAATAGAAAAATAATAATAATAAAAATATAAATGATCAATCTACGAAATATCAAAAGTTTTAGATTACCACAAACGTCATAAAAAAAAAAATTTATTTCTTTTTACTCTTGCCTAATGTGAGAGTATGATGTCCCATGTTCATGTACTGTTGCTTTCTTTTGCTGAACTCCATTAGATCATCTTCATATTTTCGTCTCTGTTCTTCTAGTCTCTTTTTTTGTTCATCTTGGTCGCGTTTTAATTTGTCAAATTTGGCATGCAACTAAAACGAATATATATATATATATATATATATATCGTTGATTATAATAATATAATACAGGCTTTTAATTACATAAAATACAATGAAACCATTTAATAATTTAGAATTAATAAACTGTTAAATTATTTTAAGATTTGTATCTATAAAATATGCGTACAATAGTGTAATATATATATATCATAAGAAAGTAGATGTATTATAAAGAACACACATTAATCGAAGATAAATCATACACACAATAGTACAAACGTGTTATTACTAGATTGTGGGCAAATTAAGATACTTCTAAAAATTTAATAGTTAAAAATATTTAGAGCACGAAAAAAGAAAAAAAAAGTTCCTATTAATTAACATATTATAAAAGTGTAACTATATAGAATAGTTTAAATCAGCAGCAGGCTTAAGTGTTTAGTTTATAACTTTGAGTAGTTAAGGTTTTCAGTTGTTTATAATCAATCCTAAAGTAATAATATATGTTAGTTTTTGTTTTTTAAATGATAGATTATAAATTTTCTCTACAAATTATAATAATACATTTTTATTCTGAAACTAAATTTTTCTAATTTTACTATTAAAATTTATACGAATAATAAAAATGTAGTCCTTAAATCTCAAGAATAAAACTGTTATTTGTTATAATTTTGTTCAAGTTTTTTATTTTTAATAAAAGTAAGCAAAATATATATTTTTTATTATTTAATAATTTGCCCATACAAATTACATACCTTTTAATACAGAATAAGTAAACACAATGGAATCAGGCAAGTTCATATATTAAATTAAGAAGAATAAACACGTGAGATTATTTATATTTAGTATACATCTATCACTAGTTTCATTATATTAGATAAACAACAAATATATTAGGTACTTGAAAATTGTTGGTTATTATGTTTTAAAAGTGATTTTAATAAATACATTTTAAAATGTTATTTAACACGGTTGGTACGTATCAATCTAATATAAACATACTGCAGCTCGGTGGTAGTCAAAATTATGTTGAATAAATTTAATGTAAGAATGTCACAGATAAGTAGTATACACTGAACAACACTGATGAAAAAAACAAGATTAAAACCTAACATTAGAATTAAAACTGAAAATTATGTAGAAATGATGTTAATTGGTATCATCCACAGCAAATATGTGAATCAATGATTCAGCATTATTTTGATATTAACATTCTAAAAAATGATTTTATATTACAATGAATTATATATATTATATAATTAATAATATATTATTATAAATTAATAAAATATATATTAATTTAATAAGTCGTGAAAAACAAATAGTCAATAATTAATAGAAAAAAAGGTAGAAACCATATTCACTTTTTACTTTTTAGAATAAATATTGATTTATTAGTATTTTCGCAAAAGAATTAATCAGGCACTTATAAAATAAATTAAAAGAAAAAACGTATTTAAAACCACGAAAAAATTAATTAAATTAATTTTTTTAAGTAAACAAAAATAAAATAACAATAGCAGTAAAGACTTATTAATATGTAGCACAACAAAATTACTTACTGGTAAATGTAATAAGTATACATTGGGTCAATAATTTGAATTAATGATTATAAAATATTTTTCCCTTTTGTAAAAAAAAATTATTTTTAAATTTACTAATACATTATTTTGTAAATTAAGAATGTATTTTATTTAATTAGATAATTTTATACAATTTTAATTAATTAAAAAAATAACAAGAAATTAAAACATTAAAAATGGACATTAGCAGTTTGTAGTTCATTAAACAATCATACAACATGATATAATAAAAAGGAAATAAAAAATTAAAATGTTAAAATTATTTTGACTCCATAATTTAAAAATTTTTAAATTATTAAATAATTTAATTAAAAGTAAATTGTTATAAATTTAAGTGATGTATTTTTATATTGTTTTTTAGTAGCAATTTTAAAAATAATAAATATAATTAAATATTAATGTATTAGAGATAATATTAGGCACGTTAAATTTATACTTTATAGGATATAGTTTGATAAGTTCATTAAATAAATTCTATAGCATATATCTAAATATAATTTATCTATCACCTCTTTTTCTGCCTCTTTCAATTCGGCTTCCTTCTCTTTTACTCTAACAACAAACATTTGTCTCATTTCATCTTCACGATTCTGAAGCTCTTGCAGATGATGATTACGTTTTGCTTCAAAAGACTCTTGGAAACTTAATGGTTTATTTTCATTGTCCACATCACTAAAGCCCATCTACACAATAAATAAACATATTTACTAAATTATTAATCATTAATAATATACAAATTTTACTTGTTCTAAGCGCATTTTTCGATACAATTCGTAGTGTTTTTCATGAGTTTTTTCTCGCAAATCTTCCATGTTAGTTCTAATTAACATTTCTCTCAATTTAACAAAATCACAATGTGATTCATTTTCAACTGTTAGCACATATAAACAACGTGTTACACATTTAATTTAAAAAAAAATTATTTACCCAAATTCAAATTTTATACAAACCTTGAACTGTACCCCAAGGATACTGACGAGCACGCACCATTTTATTTGCGACCTTAGCAAAATCTGTACTACCAACAACAGCAAATGGTATATGAGAATTCATAGTAGAGTTTAAGTCAGCAACAGTCTCGTCCTCAGTTGGAAATTGATAGATCTCAACACCATTTGATCGTAACTCGGTTATTATTTTGGTCTAAATATATAAAATAATTAAAAATTAAATAACATTGCAATTAAATAGAAAATTACAAAACTCTTAAATTATATTGTTTTTATATAAAACTATATTGTTGTAAAATAATTTACCTTGAATTTCTGTAATTCTGATTTAGATATAGTATCAGCTTTAGCAATGATCGGAATGACATTTACTTTGGTATCAAGTTTCTTCATACATACCAAATCGATAGATTTTAAACTAGAAAATATGGAAGGATAACGATAAAAAAGTTAACATGTTTTTTTATATGATGTTCTTTGATAATATATTTACGATTGAAATTTATATGTTTTTAAATGTTCGATATATTATTTTAGTTAGGCATTTAAATTGCTATATTTTTTTTTACATTTTAGTAATCATAAGTCATTGTAATAATAATTTTTGCTAATCTACATTTATTATTAAAATTATAAACAATTTAGTAGTATATAATAAAGTCACTGTCAGTCTAAGTGGTTAATTACTGCAAGTAATTTTTACATGTAGTATAGAGTAAATACCAATTATTCGAATAACTAATATATTTATAATAATTAATATTTGAAAATATAACTCTTGAGTAATTTTCACTTATTTGTTAAATTGTATAACTATTATGTTAAACATTATAATATTCTCGGTCTATAAAATTATGATGATGTTATGATAGTAATTTTTTTTATACAAAAAGTTTTAGAAAATTAAAGAAACACATTTTACACAGAAATAATGTGAATGTAATATAATAATGAATGGATATTCACAGGTAGATTAGGGATAGGGTATAAGCCCTTTCAATATATGAATACCAATGGACTTTTATCTTTTAAATTTAATTAATTCCAAATATTTTTAGCACTAAACTTCTTCAAAAATCAAATCTTGAGTCTGTCTATATTAATCATTTGGTACAAATTAAATTAAATTTGGGGCTTACCCATGTCCAGTAGGACAGATGAAATATAGACAGGAATGAACTCTTGTATCGTGATATGTTGACAGCAAACGTTTTACTTTTAATTCTTCTTGCAAATAATATTCAAATTGTGTGTCAATGTAGTCTACAATAGATTTGAAACTGTCCTCTTTGTTTATTTGATCACCATAACCAACTGTCTCAACAAGGGTCAACTAAATAATATGGAATATTTTTAAAAACAATTAGTTTAGATAGCAATTATTAATAAAACTACAGCGTTAATTCACTTTGATAATACATACTTATTTGTAATGCTGATTAATAATTAAAGATGTTAATAAATTTTTTACACAATGAATAGTTTAAATAAATAAACGTTTAATTTTTTTGTTATAAATAATATCAAACTAAAAATCTGTAATAATTTGGAATTTTTATAGACATTATGGATGACACATTAACAGTGTTATTCCTTACAAGGTTAGTATTAAATAACCAGTTCCAATATTAAGTGGTATAAAAATTTCTCCAGAAAATAAAGACAGGATTGTACAATTTTTACCTTAAGTTGAACGTTGCTCTCTTGCAATTCATACGTATGTGCCTTGAGTTTTACATTTGGCAAATTGTGTGTGGATGGAGTGGATTCAAAGTTGGTATTGAACAGCGAGTCCATCAACGTTGATTTGCCCAAACCAGTTTCACCTAAAATAAAAGAAGTACACTGAACATTGTTCAACACAAAAATTATATAAACAATGAATGTACTACTTACCGATGCAAAGTATGTTGAACACGAAACCATTCTGGGCTGACTTGTGAGTTAATTGGTCAGGCATACTATCGAAACCAACGTGTCCATTCAGGTTTAGGGAACGCATTACTTGTTTGATGTTTTCATCAGTCTAAAAACATGCGTATCACAAAATATACATTCGATATGATAAATTTTAACTGTATGTTTTGGTAACAAAATACGGCATCAGTTTTGGTAGAAATCTTAACCATTACAATGTGTCTTTACTATTTCCGTATTTTGAAAAATAATTTTACGAAGATGAGACTAGTTTTCATATTGGACACGAAACATTCTAAATGCGTTGTAAAATGCCACCGATCTATGTGTTAACGCGTGAAAGCCTCGCGCAAACAACTAATATAATATTATTGAATAATAACATTTTGTACGTACCTTCACGTTCGGTCTGACCGCTACAGCAGCAGCCATTATTTCGATAGGCGTTCGTGTGTTGTTACCACAGTCGAAACAATAATTGCGTCGTAATAATCGTCGATTAGGACTCGACAACCAACGCCTATAATTAAAAAACAAATTTAAAATAAATATTGATCAGAACTCGTTTACGTTCGCTTAAGACGCTTTGATTACCACTTTTTTTTTCTCGACACTCGCTTATCGCGAAAGAATTCCGTTTTGATAGCGTAACGCGTTCGTGACTCATTTTTCGTTGGATGACTAAACACTGTTGGTTTTGTGCGCAACGTTCCGACTAGATGGCGTAACCTATAATCGAAATTCGAAATTAACGTTACTTGGGTTATCGTCGAATAACATTATCGTAATACAGGTTTATCTAAGATTTTTCCAAAGGTTTGTCATGTAGAATATTTGGCGTATCACAAAGGCCACGACAACGATATGTTTGAAAGGAAATAAACGTGGCGCCGCGCGTGTGTGTGTGTGTGTGTATATAATATACATACTTGGGCACGTTAAATGTACGCGTTAGGCTTAGTAATTCGGCAAAACTATCGATCCATCAGAGTGAAGATGAAAAGTAAAAACAAGTACATTCGACGTATTTTAATACAAAATAATAACGAACGAACCGCGGACCAGTATTACGGGCCATCGTTTCGATAACATTAAGCGCAAACGTAATACAATTACATGTCGTATACTTCGTATTTGTTACACGACTTACGACGGTGTGGTTACGTGAATTATAACCACAAAGATCTTATAAAAGTTTTGTTTTTAACTTCAAATATTTATTTCCACAATCTATTATATATATATATATATTGACAATAAGTGTAAGTGATAAACGGATTTTATGACAAGAATGACGGAATAAAGAAACTTTCCAGTGAAGGCACTTTGACAGTCCTTATAAAAGTGGCTTTTATTAATTGACCGAACTACGCCGTACACCGTCCGAGTAACCAAACGTCGCGCACGAAGCCGCATACGTTCAACTTTTGAACAGGCGGTGTTCGGCTACTACAGACTCGTGATGATGTACAGTTGGTTTTTTTGTTGTTAATAGTCCGGCGTTGAATACAAACGTATTTTCGATCGACCCGTCACGTTTCAACGCGCGTAACAAAATTCGAATCGTTTAATAATAACGTTTTCATGTTTGCGTAAAGCGGCGATGAAACGACGGCGATAACGAAAATGTATAACACGCGCGAACGTCAACCACCACCACGTTATTGGAACAATATTCGCGGCGGTACCGATAAAACCGAACGGATCGCGCGAGAATATACGCGAATTTACAAGTACACGTTTGTAACGACACGACACGAGGCAGTGAAAACCCCCGTCTATGTGGTTATAATTAGGTATTAAATGCTCGACGACGGCATGACCACGTTTTTAACAAACACGATCGACGAAATTAGTACGAATTATTTTAAAATGTTAACATTTCTCGATGTTTATACAATTCTAAATAGAACCCGTTTTATTGCTATTTGGTTACTTTAAACGCAAATACTACACGTATAATACGGAACGTTCGGAATATTCGACATTTTTATAACGACGGTATTGATATTAAATTTTTAATTCGAGCCTTATAAGTATACTTATTTAGAAAAATGTTCCCGAAATGTCCAGGTGGCTGAAGATCACTTAGCTTCTCATCAATACGCCCTTGGTATATTGTATACTACGTTTACATATTTGTAAATATCCATCACGATTTTGTGGATAAAAATAAAACTTAAACCGTTTTGAGGTAATCGTATAAACCGTAGTGATATACTCCGCGCGTATTGTATTGTTAAGTACTTTTGTATATTTTGAGCTCTGTCGAATGTACAATTTCATATCTACACGTCTACTTTTTCGCCATTATAACAAGTAAAAGATTCTAGGTCGTCGAAGTTTGAAATTTTCGATTGATTAACAATCGGTTATTTTTATATACATACGGTGCTTGTACAAACATCACGACAATTGTGTTGTTAATACTTTAGCGGACAAGACCTGTTGGAAAATATCGGGGCCAAATAATGGTTCACGTACGTCGAAAGTCGACACAACCACCTTGCCATGATACGGTTTGCGTGAATACAAAATCAATTAATACCCACCCAACTATGAATGTCAAATAGGGGAACGGAGGAGGGGAGATTTGGAATTTGAGAAATTCTCGTCGTCGTTTTAGAGATTTCAGCCACGGTCGTTCGCATGCGGACGGGTTGGTTCGTGTGACATAGTGTGTTACGTGGGAACGAAACGAAAAACACGTAAAAATTGTGTCGCGCACGGCGATTTACAATCAATTGGTTCCATTGTACGCACGCGTAATATTATACTCAATACGCCAGCAAACACCGACTAATCCTCGAATTAATTGTTTAATGTACTTAATTAATTACGTTATGTTACCGTATAATGTAAACTGTCAGACTGCCTGTATACAATTTATGTATAATAGACACGCGTACGCACGCGTATTGTATTATTATTATTAAACGCGTGGGAATTATGTTAAAAAAGTGTGCGCGAGTATATAGGTAGAATTTGAATACTTATTACAATATCTATCGATTAATCTAAGAAATTTTTGAGTTTTTTCAACAGGTTTCGGCATTTTAATTTTATCCTCATAATTTTCCAATAAACGAATAAATGAAACAGTAGGTGGTAAGTAACAACCTTTTCGAATAAAATACGTTAAATCGCACAAGTCTTGTATTAACTGTGCCTTTGTGTTTCTTTGCTCACATATGTTATTAGAAATACCGTTGATATTTTATTATAAATATTTTGGTTTATATCAATTTTTAATATTCCAATAATCGATTAAAAACTGCACAAACTTGCAAGGGAATTTGATTAGTGTAATACAAAATATCGAATAATACACGTTTTACAAAAATATAGTACACCTGCAAACGGAAACATGGTGGTTTATACTTTAAACGTAAAATGAAATTTTTTTTTATTTTAATCGATTTACTTTTAAATATTTGAGTTTTGATTGCTTTTGAATACCTTAAGTGATTTTTCCCAACTTTAAGGCCTAACTAAATCGCTTCCTTAGCTATGAAAATAATAAAGAATCCATAATTTTCGTCGAAATCTTTCGAGCCGATTTTAAAACGGTAAATGCGTATGTAAATTATTGTTCTTGTTTTAAGATAAAATCGCGAAATATAATCTAGCGCGGAAGAAAATTGACGAATTAATTCGTAATAACAATGGTAGGAAACAGGCGGGAATGCTTATTATACACACACGTTTCAATGATTTATTATGTATCGTTTAGGCGTTTACAATCGATCGAATGTTTGTAATTAACTTTTTGTTTAATAATACAAATTATAATAGGTATTGTTTATATCTGGCCGGTTTGCTGATAGAATTTCACAAGAATATCGTTAGCAATAAATACGATAGTCGTACAGATATAACATAGTTACAACAAATATAACATAGAACAGATAAGTAGTTCAAATTCTATTCAATATTTCGTCTTTACGATCGTCTTTTAGTTATTTTTGGATTAAATTAATACCATTTATTATTGAGAAACGTTTGTATGCAATATATGTATTTAAGGAGTGTAGGTATTATGCGTTAAGACTATTATATCTATACGAAAACAGCGTAATAAACCAAATCTCTAAAAAAAAAAAACAATTTTTCGAAACAACTTTCGATCGGTTGTACGAATATAAAAGATGAAGCAAATTGTAATATGAATACGATTTTGATAAGAATACGTAATTAAATGTAGCGTATTTTAGATAAACGTTTTTTTATATTTTTCGAAACTAAGAGATATTATATTTTTGTACGTTAATACGTTTCAGTATTTTAAAAAGAAACGAACTTCATTATATAATAAAATTGTATAGGTACAATGGTTAACGGGTTTTTTGATCTAACTATCTGTTATTTATATAATCATATTGGTCATCCGTGTTTATTTATAAATAATAAATATCTGGTCACGTATTTATTATATTATTATATTTCGAGTACAATTATTTCATTATCTTTGATTTCCGTTAAATATATTTTCACATACTATCTAGGTAAATAAAAAGTTAACACGTGAGTACGTGACCCATATAATAATAATATGAACATGTATTTACATAGGAAGTTATCATTTATTTGTTCACATTTCGTTCAACTATATTGTTCAAATATTTGCAAATCGCTTTTCGGAGTTTGTAGATTAAACCGAACCTGCAAATAATAAGTTATATGAGGACACGCTATTGTTATTATTTTTGGGCTGTTATTTAAAAGTAAAACGTATCCGTCGATTGTTACATGCGTAGTTCAATGCGTTTTAAGTAGGAAAAAACTGGCGGTACGATTTTATTTATTATCCTACGTAAAATAAAAAAACAAAACGATAGTAATATTTATACGCTATTAAAGTGTTATTAAACATATTCAACTTAATAAAACATTAGATATAATTTATTTATTGTGGCATATTAACGAGACCAATAGTAATGGATGCTAGATATATATATATACTAACCATTATACTACATTACACTTATTAGACATTAGTTATTAGTATTATTTTACAACCTGTAGATTGTTTTTTAATATACCTAACTACCTATTGTATTTGAAAGAATTTTCGAAACACTAAAACACACAAATAGTTTATAGGTTGAAGGTTAGAAACTGAATTTCAAGAAACCACGAATTTTCGTCGAGTTTAAAAAAAATGTATAGTAAAAGATAACATTTATATACATCATAATGTACAAATAATCTTGACATTAAAGGTATACCTGTATATGTTCAAATAAAAAAACATTGTTTTACACTTGTGTGTACCCATATAATATTTTACATATTACGTATAAATGTATTTGTATCAATTATAAGAATATTGTTTGCGTGATAAAATTCAACACATTTTTGAATATTTTCGGCGGTAGTGGAATATGAAAGAGGTATTAAACGCGGGATTACGATAATGTTTGTAATATTATATTTAAGGTTTCTGGTATTTGGTTGATCGTTTATTTATCAAGTACCCACGCGGAATATTTCTCAAACGTTTTATTTAACGCGCGCACGTTTCGTGAAATATAAGATATTAGGATCTTTCGCCGGGACGAAAGCTACGAGAACGCGTTTGTACAATTCTAGTTGTTTTTCTAAACACATATGTACATATTAAATGACATAAATACCCAATGGACACGAGTATACGTGCGCAGTAGATATAAACTGTATATTCACGTGTGAACACCATCTACGCAGCACACGTTTAGAAATGTGTTTTCGTTAATTTATTGTAAAACGAAATATGATTACAAAAACCGTCGTTGAACGGTAAAATTACGTACGACCGTTTCAACTATTACAGTTAATGTCTATTAAATAAATTTACTTTGTATAACGAAACTGTAGTAATTGTGTGCGGCTTACGGTGGGTTTAGACAAAAAAGTAATAAAATTGGTTAAGCCTACGAGCCATCAGGGACATTTAGCCAATAAAATAGATACATTTATATAAGTGTAGTGTACGTCCACAGATATTTTACTATATAAAATCATTCGAATTCAAGTCGTTTTTTATAAATACGAATCTATTTGCGAGTAAAAAAACAAAAACAAATATACGGTAGATGGGAACGAATACCGATTCAAATATGACATATATAAAAAATATTTCGCGTTTAGGGGATATTTCGAACGTTTTTTTAGTGATAGGTGAATTTAGGCGTAAAACGAACGCCGAAATTATTGTCGACCGAATAATTCGTCGAAATATTATGGAAATAGTATAATTTCTTGTTGTTCAAATTGAAATTATCGACTTAATTTGTATAAATATATTTTGGCATAGCTTGTTATCGTCGTGTACCTATATCGCGTTTTAATGTTTGTATTTTTCGATCGAATATATTGATTAAAAATACGACGTCGGGCCAAGAGACGATATTATTCCGAATTCAAGGCGAAAAGGGTCATCGAGTTTACGGTCGTTTCAGCCAATGCCGTCCGTTTTAGAAAATTTATTCGATTCATTTAAAACGCGTAGTCCGAACGGAACGAAATCGAAGCCCGGAAAAATAACGGGCCGTTGTAGTACCGCCGGACAATATGTCCCAATAGTTACGATTTATCTGTGGGTATACGTGTTATTTATGGTGTTAAAACGACTTACTCGGCTTCACCTTATTCGTTCAAGTCGACGTTTTAAAGACGATATATGTCATCAAACAACGGCCCGGCCGCTGCGGTTCCAATTGCTGTGACGGCCGTGTGTAAAATTGTAAACAAAACTGTAGGAAACCCGTATTGTGGTTGATCCCGAGATTTCGACCGCTGTTAAAATGTAATAAACCGTATTGGCGACGAAAATTGCGGTTAACTGCGTATGGTACAGCCGATCACGGGACTCGAATATTACTCGGTAATCACAATTTAGGTTTTGGCGATAGATTGTTGAGGCGCTTTTATATACGCGTACTGCCCAAGAGGGATTGCGTTGTCGCCTAAAAGAAAAGAGAAAATCGAAAATCAATCCGTCGTTTGGAAAAATATGTAGGAGAAAAACGGCGGTGCTTCAATTATTTGGAACGAAATTCGATTTGTTCAATACTTGACTACGCAAATTGAACATCGTAAATAAAACGCGTTAAAAAAAAAAACGTCAAATATGTAAGGCGAAAAACCACGTTCTGAACATAAACCGACACGATATAAAATGTTCGTAAAAATAAAAAAAAACTGATAAAAAATGGTTATTCGACAATTCGGACGGAATTTACGACGACGTAGTAGGTATTACAGGTTATATAATAGTATCGCGTCGAGGACTTTGACTAGAATTTTTTTTTCAAAGGGGTTGGTACGTCGTTAAATATGTATATAAATAATTTGGATTGTGATCCGTCGGGAAAGTAAAATAGAATACAAGTAACTTTAAACTGTTGGGCTGTTTCTTTTATGTTGCGTGACGAGGAAAAATCGTAAAAATTTATTTCCTCTCTTTCGTGCTCGCATGTATGTGCACGCGTGTATATATATATATATATATATATATATAT
>JAIPRN010000696.1:0-70043 GCA_025469175.1 Geopemphigus sp. TES_GeoC_2020
TATTGCCGGTTCGAAAAAAAAAAAAAAACGCCAGGACCCTTATGTAGGTATACGGAACATTTATGTTTATATATATATATATATATATATATATATATAGTCACAATAGAGAGATAACTATAACGAGAGTTTTTACGTATCATCATTGTTACGATCCATTTGCAATCGACGTTTCATAATAACTCCGAATAATTATTTATACTATAATTATAAAAGATAATTTTCCCGTCGTTTTTAAATTGATTCGCTATTTTCTCCCTTGCCTCTATCACAGCTAATTGGGGTCGACCACCTTTGTCCTAAACCTTTACTTAACCCGATCCGCCACATTATCTACGCACACGCCAGCAGTCCTGGTATCACACACTCAATCGCGTTCAACCATTTCTTTTTTGGTCTTCCTCCTCTTCTCCTTCGACGTTCATTTCCATAATCGTTTTAATTGATTCGCTATCGATTTGTTATTAACAAAAATGTATAAATTATAACAGTGGCCAGATATAATTACGAACGTCCGTTTTTAAATTCGACGAATATATAAAATTATCCAGTCCATAACCCATAATAATATAAATTATTAATGTCGTAGGTATCACCTTCCCTCCCCATATATTCTTGCTCTTATTACGTATACGATACGTTTACACAAATTTCGGAACTCTCGCCTCTGGAAAAAAATACGCCCGCCGCAGCCTCTATACCCAAAAATGTGCAATACCGTTTATCGAAATATCACGCAGCCGGACCATCGACCGATTTTCCGTCATGACGATCGCGAAAACGTTGCCAGCGTTCACGCCAACGTCCGAAACTCGGAAACACGACAATTCGCGAACGGCTCGTCGCCTATTCGAAACGAACGTGCCGTCGTTACCACGCGCTGTTTACTCAGACTACATACGGCGTAATCGACGTAATTGAAAGATACAAAGAACGTGTGTTTCGTTCGCCGTTTACTCGAACGTGAAACATATACGGTAATTCGGCCCGAGGATATTTTTACCTTGCCGCGCGAACGGTGTACTATATTATTTTTTTCGCCTAGTCCGAACTTCGCGCATTTCCTTAAGCGTGTTTCAATAATCAAGTGTGCGTGGTGTGTTTGTGTTTGTGTATGTGGGTGTGTGTTTACAGATTTTGTGTTGCGTATATTCAAAGTATATTACGTTTATTTTTGGAAAGAAACATAGCTCTCGGGGTAGATAAGTTGGGTATTTCCGTAATTTATGTTCGAAGATTATCCGATTTTCGATGGTTCCATTAACGAACATTCCAAGGACGTTGTAGTCACGGAAAGAAGACGAAAAATCGTAATAATTTTTTTGTCCAAGGGTCACAAAAATTCTCGAGGTCATTCTTTTACTAATCGCCCGACGAACATACGCGGCTTATCACACACACCCACTTATCGCTCGTTTATCCTTATCACATTTTTCTCGGTCACGTAAAATATTACGCGCGCTGACCGACGATTTCCATTATACATTATCGGACGTTAACTGTTTCGGTGCCCCCCTCCCCCCTCGATGTGTACCCACTCGGAGTAGGCACCGTTTCAGCGTAGGCCATTTATGGTGGACGGTGCGTGAATCATACCACGGCCGAGGGTATAATCGCGTAGCTCCCCTCGGCGGGCCGTCCAGAGCTGCGAATTAGATAGCTTCTGTAAGCCGTCGTCGTTGCCGCTCACGTCTTGTCCCCCCTCTCCCCGTCGTTGGCCGATAAACCCGACGGTTCGAACGGCACGCGTATCGTTCTTTTCGAAACAAGTCGTCGTCGTTATCGTTTCGGAACGCTCTGTATAACCGTCGACCTTGCACGGCCGGTGTTCCTACTGCCGCGACGACGATGACAACATCGACGGCGGTGGTGGTGGCGATGGCGTTTCGAACAAAGCTATAAAAAGAGCGCATGTGGTTCCGTGATCGGCGGGCTCACTCGCGCTCGCGCGCGTCGTTCGGTACCATTTGTGCGTCGTTTATACGTTGTTCCGGACGCTTGCCACCGCTGACGACGACGACCATCATGGACGAACGGGTCGAGCTGTTCGCCGAACATGACGATGGAGGGATCGATGTGGCATTCTCGGACGTGTCGTATTCGGTTACTGTATGGACCCCGAGCAACGTGTTCCGTCCAGGTATACGCACGCGCCATGCGATAATTTATAGTACAATGTTTCGGGACCCAAAAGGGATGTCGGGTGGTGAAATTCGAAAAAAAAAAAACGATCGCCCGAATCGTGACGCGTACGACATATTTTTTCGAGTATACGATTTCGCGCGATTTATCCGAATGTCTGACCGTTAGCCGTCGCAACTTGTGATTTCGAAAAAATTGTGGAGGCGACGAAATATGATTCGCACGGAACGACCACTGTGTTTCAGAGAAAAAACTAATTTTGAAAAGCGTAAACGGCGTGTTCCGCAAGAGACAAGTGTGCGCAATCATTGGCACCTCCGGGTCTGGCAAGTCTTCCCTGTTAAATTTCCTCTCCGGTTACAAGTAAGGATTAATTCTTTCTCTCGTTTCTCGCGCAAACGGTCATTTATAATTGAACTTGGGTCGACAATGTCGTGATTGCAGAACGTGTGGTTACAGTGGAAATGTCACCGTCAACGGACGACCAAGAAATCGGAAACTTTTCATGAAACACATGAGTTACATAATGCAAGACGATAATTTACAACCCTACCTAACTGTTTTGGAATCGATGGAAATCGCTTCTAGATTTCGAAATTATAGCCTACAACTCAATGTTTATCATCATATCTTGGTGAGAATAATAATATTATAATAACTAACACATTATAATGAATTATTATGTGTAATTATTGTTTTGAATTTGTTGAAACAAATAAATGGAAAATAAGTTTAAATTCTTATTATAGATAATTTATGTTCAAGTTGTTACTATTAAATTTAAATTAATTTATTCGTTTAATCTTGAGTCGCTTTATGAAACATTTATCAAACATTCACGACACGATAATAGTTTGTTTTTTTTTTAGATCAAAAGAATATTGGAAAATTTGAAACTGTCTGATAAACAAAACACATTGGCGATAAAATTGTCGGGTGGTGAACGTAGACGACTATCAATTGCCGTAGAATTAATACGTAATCCGAAAGTAATGTTTTTCGATGAACCGACAACGTAAACAACAAATTATTATATTTATGCGTGTTAATTAAATTTAACAATACAAATACTATACTTGAAATTAGGGGTTTAGACGTGGTATCTGCAAACTGTGTGGTGTCGATGTTGAGAGACTTGGCCAATTGTGGTAAGACAATTATATGCACTATTCATCAAGCATCTGCTTCACAATTGGAAATGTTTAACGCTCTGTACATATTGTCACCCGCTGGACAATGCATTTATCACGGAAAGTCTTCAAATCTGATAAATTATCTGTCCTCTGTTGGTCTTCAGTGTCCCTTGCATCATAACCCTGCAGATTATGGTATGTCGAAAATTTCTGTCCTATGGAACAAGTAACATCAACAAATAGTTACAATATAATAATAACCGTCGATTATTTTTTTTCATGTTTTGTAGTCATCGAAGTAACGTCTGGAGAATATGGAGATCATAATGAAACACTTGTCAAGTATATTGATAATGGCAAATCGAATGATTGGAGTAAAGACAAATGTATTGAAGACAGTAAGTGAACAATGAAAATAATAATAGACCAACGGCAAATTAATCGATAATTTTTTTTTTATATATTTATTTTTACACGTATCAGGTATTCAAATACAGAATCATCATCCTATTAATCATTTACGTCCTAAACCGCTGTCAAAGTATTTCGTCGAACTTCGAATACTTATTAGTAGAACATTGATCATCTCATCTAGAGACAGTGTTTGTATTTTTCATCTTTAATAAGAGGTATTTTAGTTAAAAAAGCTAAAGAATAAATTTAGTGGCTAAATGTTTTCATTAATCGTTTGAACGGTTATTAATATTTATACGAATATATTTTAATAGAAGTCTCCGTAGACATGTACATTATTTTACAACTGTATATGTTTTACTAATTATTAGTATTTTTATTGTTTATGTTTAGGACTTTATTAGCGTAAGGATATTTGTACCTTTCATAATGAGTTTTTTGTTTGGTTCGGTATATTTTAATATTGGCAAAAGTGGTTTGTTCACGCGAGATAATGTTACAATGTTATACTTTAGCATGATGTCCATTGTTTACTTAGCTGCTTATTCAATGTCTATAAAATGTAAGTAACTTATTCGTTTTTTTTTTTTCGTATTAATAATATAATGTTTTTAAATATATTCACTTTTCAGTTCCGGTAGAATTGTTACTTATGCGACTGGAATATTTTAACCAATGGTATTCACTTCGTGCGTACTATACATGTGTTACGTTAATGGATCTACCTTTACAGGTTACTTTTTAATAATTCATTGTTTTACCATTAACGTACTACAATTATTATTTGAGTAAAACTTAATGATCTATGTAAATTGCATAGTAACTATTAGTGGTATATTTTTAAAAACAATGAACTGTGTATTAACTTAAATACAAGAATTATTATTGTATAGTTTTTAATTACAAAAAAAATCTATTTTGATGATATAACTTAAAATATTTGTTTCAACGTACTCGTTGATCTTTATTAAAATCTGCGTGTATACTAAAACAAAGAAAAAACTAAACTAATGAAGTGTAAAATGTAACAAATAAGAAAAATGCGCCATAATTAAATCATAAATAATATTTTTCGTTTTATTATTGAGTCTTTTTGCTCGGGTAACGTTTGTCTTATTTTCCGGTGTTTCTTTTATTATGCTATTGATGTCTCAACTTTGTATTCTATATTTTTCAGCTTATATCTACAGGATTATTTTGTGTGGTAATTTATTTAATGACCGGACAACCGTTTGAATTATTTAGATTTCTAATGATGTTCTTAATGTTAATTGTAACTGGTTTAATGTCTCAAGCAACTGGTATGTTTGTGGCAATTTTGTTTAAAAATTTTCTGGTAAATATATTTTTTATTTTCAAACTTTAACTAATAAAAAATAAAAAATAAATTTTTATATTTAACATTATAGATACTATTTTTGTCCATAGGTAAATACTATTGTAATATCCGCAATTATATTACCAATGACTATATTTGGAGGTATAATGTTACGCATAAATGATACTCCGAAAATGTTCAGTTGGATTTATGATATATCTGTGTTGAAACATTCTATGCAAGGTATTTTACACGCTATTTATGGCTTCAAAAGATCATCATTACCATGTCCAGAGGTAAGTTATAACTTGTTTAGTTTCGTACATAGAAAAATAGAATTTATCCATCCGTTAAAAGAACGGTTATCGCGTAATATTTTATTTCAGAGAAAACCAAAATGTTTTAAATTTTGATATCTATTGTTTTAAAAAAAGCAATTTTTATTTTAGATTTATTGCCATAATGGTTCACCAGAATTAGTTCTCAAAGATGTTGACATGAGTGAAAATATATTTTGGACTAGCATTGGGTTCATCACTGCTATATTTCTGTTCTTGAAAATTTGCACTTACATCGTTCTAAAACATAAACTTTCCTGATGGATTTTTTTATTTTTAAATACTCATTACCAGTTAATATTAGACATTGGTCATAATGTTAACAAATTTAATTTATTTCTGTATGAAACATATTTTATAATTAAATAATGTATCCATTATTAACGCAGACAATGCAATCATATTTAGACCACCGTATATGGTTTATTAGACGATAGTTGCCAAACATGTGATTTATATTAATTTTAATCGATATATAATAGTATTATAATTATCGTATTAATGTATTATTATTCGACTTATGTTCGTCGTGTATTTTTAATTTGTAAGTTATTATTTTGACTGAGTACTTAAAGAATTGTTAATACATATTTTTAATTTAAAATTTTTATTTTTATAACTATTTTTTAGTATTTTATAATAACACGCGAAATGTTTTACTCAATTTCTGATCTCCGAGTCAACAGTTTTATCAATATTCTACGTTCAAGATAGATATAATGTTCATTATATATTTGATTATATAACAGTGGGTTTTCATTGTTTTTTTGCTCAAACAAACGACTAGTGCCTTATACCCTCCGAAGAATGTAAATTATTTTTTTTTAAATATTCGTCAACGGCGTTTCTAAAATAATTGTTGCTCGACTCGTGCTTCATTTAAAATAATAAACAAACGTGTGTTAAAATGAATAATATGTCGTTGAAATAAATATATAGTTATATTTGTTAATATTTTGTTGGTACTCGTGCCGTCAATTCCCGTATTATATTTTTATTAAAATCCAGAAAACTACTCCCGTTTAGTGTATTCCACTTCCCTCTTTCGCCCAATATACAATTTTTTTTTAAACTTGTCAGTTCGGTACAAATCGCGCACGTTCCGTATTTCCGAACCTTTGCCGCGGACTGGTGACCCTTTATCGTCATGGTTTGTCACCGGGAGCAAAAAGTTGCAAACCCGAATACTTAAATTTTCGTTTATCGACGCCTAGTCTCCATTCGAGGTCGAATCGATGGCCGTATATTAGAGTCCAAAAGCCGTTCGTGTACTAACGAACGGATCTCCTTCATTTATAATTCGTCGCTTACAAATCGTTTATTAAACCTTAATTACGTTATCAAAAACGTCCGATACTATTATACTCGATATTCGTATATATATACTACACGAAATTATGGGAGTGTAGTTAAATTGCATACCTTTAACGCCGTCTTATCGAGTTGGAACAATTGTAAATTTGAACCTAACGCGAAATATGTTTTTATTAGAACAATATTCGTTTCGAAAAATTCCCCCAAAATAATCGCTAATTATTAAACGTAGCTGTTAGTTTTATATTAACGAAATAATCGACCAAAAAAACGTCGATTCGAAATCGCCGGTTACGAGTTCCCGATTCGTTACGAATTGTTTGTCTAAAACGCGCGCGACACGTTACATAGAAATAGAACAATCGGCTATCCTTATTGTACGGTTCGTGTATACGTATCGAAACGTTTCAAGAAATTATTTTCAAAAAAAAAAAAGGTCGCTACTCTACACGGACTAACACGCGCGTACTCTGAAAAGTCACGTCCGGAAAAAAGAGTAACGCGCGTAATTCAGTAGGAATCGTTTATTATTTTTCTGATTCGTCCCGAAGTCTCCGGGCTCGTTGAATTATTAAAACGTTCGCCGCTACCGGTCGAGACGGTTGATGAAACCACGGTCGGTTGGAAATCCGCGATAGTCGGTCGACATTTGTCCGTTGTGGGGCGCACGACGAGTGGTTTGAGATCGGATAGGATCGTTGAGTCGAGTAAATAGCGACGGTTATAGCAGAAACGATAGACGGTTACTTTCGTCGCGCACTTTTCGGACGACCGCAACGTCACCGGCGGCGGAAATCGTTCGTTGAATAGCCGGTACACTTATTCGTTTCGCGACGGTTCGTCCGTCGGTCGCGTTGGCGGTGCCACGGCGTTCCCGGAAATTTGCCTAAATAGCAGTGACGTATTGTTCCGTCGGCGTTCACCATATACATAATACTTCGCCGGCCAAAACACTCATCCCTCGAACCGATACGGACATACGGGATATACATAACCACTGCGAAGGCGTCGTCAACGCATAAATCGTACACGGCGCTTCCAATCCAAAACCCCTCCGTACTATAACCGAAGCCGATATTACCGACAGTTATCCGTATCTAGGTGCGCTTCTAATGTCGATCACGCCAGTTGAATGTTTTCACCGTTCCATGGTAGATTTTATCCAAGAACGGACACCGAAACGTCGTGTCCAGGCCGTGAGTTTTTTAATTAAAATAACGACGCGGACATTCGCCGAATAACGTAAAACTGATTTTAAAACGAAATCCCGATTCGCCGGTAATGTATTTTAGTAAAATTGGCGTTTCTACTGATTTGAAACACCACAGGGCAAACGAAAAGAATAATCGTCGGGAAAATAGGAACTCGCTATGGCACAATGAATCAAAGCAACCCCCTATACGTTTCAAATCAGTCCTTACACAATGATTGTGCCATCGCCCTTGTACAACATGTAACGAAATCCTTCTTCTACGAACGATTCCACTCAAATCTACGAAACCGCGCGAATCCATTAATAAAAAGTCTCGCGTCTCCCAAACATTCCTGGTAATCCCCCCCAAAAAAAAAAATACTAAAACGACGGCGGTGTCGGGATCTACTTACCTAATATTTTAATAACCGAAAACGTAAATATACCGTGATAATCGTAATTATAATTAACTACCAACTGTTAAAGTGCCTTCGCTGCAATGGCGTGCTTAGATCTGAATTTCGAAGAGGGGATTACTTTTTAAATAATCGGACGACCCTTACTCTAGTAACTAAACCGTTTGCACATGTTTTTGTTCCTATTTGCATTCACTATACGTAATGTACTCGACAACTTAAGAGCAAAAACTACCGATTAATAACTAGCGAAAAAGTAATAGGCAATACGACGAATCGTGTCCTTTAGGACGTTGGGGTTTTTTATGTAACGAAAAACGTAAACCTAATTGCTAGGACGCTTTAACGAACTGCCGTTACTTCCATTATTAGAAACGTTAAAAATACGCGGTCGTTAAAAACTAAAGGTGAAAAACGAACGCGTTACGTTTGGGCCGACGGCGACGAATTAAACGAAAATAACATTTCTTCGCGGGAAAATTGGATGGAAAAAAAATCCGTAACCTATTTGGATAGGCTGCGGGTCATTCGGTAACCGCCTAAAAAACCCGAACCACAGTTCCGTTGTAGCCGTGGCGTACAACGAAGTCCGACGACGGACGTATTTCTCGATCCGACGATTTTACGCGTTGTAACTTAGGTAAGTAAATATATAAATTCGTTTAAAAGGCGCGCGACGACGAATCCTCGGTAAATTACCGAAGTGTCTCTACGAACGTATTTACTTTTTGGTTCAAATTCGCGCACGGTGTTTTCGGCGTACGATAACGCGACTCGTACGCACGCGGCGGATACCGACGAATGGCGCGGGTTATTTTACGTGTACGCTCGTCGTACGTTCGTTCGGTTTTATTTTTTTCGTCGGACCAGCAGCGGCGGCGGCCATTCGGTGTCGACACGGACGGCCCAACGAACGTCGAACAGCTGCGGCCGTTATCTACACGGGCACGCGCGTAGCCGGCCGGGCGGCCGGCGGTACGCGTGATCGCCGTTGATAACGTATCTATGGACGGTTCGGACGACGTAGTTTCGCGACTTGTCCGCAGTTCGTGCTCGGCCGTCGCGTATTCGGTAATTCGTCCATTTTGGTCGGTCAGTCGACTCGTTTTCGGGGAGTCGCTCTCGTGTGCGTTCATATACGCGCGGTACAAGAACGGGGGGAGTGTGTGTTAAACGAGTGGCGGATCAGCGCTAGAACGAACTATGGGCGAGAACCGACGGTCCGAGTTGGACGATCTGGACGTGACCAAGGAGGAGTTGTACAGCATCGGCGAGGCGTTGAAAAGCGAACAGTTCCGCAAACTGTTGGCCGAGTACGTGGACGAGGTGAACGACCCTGAGAATCGGGCGCGGTACGAACGGGAAGTGGAACAATACGAACGGGAACGCGGCACGGACGTGACGTTCGTGCGGCCGCGGCCCGGCTACGTGGTGAAGACGAGTGCGGACGGCGTGCGCAAAGTGTTCGTCAACGTTTGCGCGTGCGACACCGTCGGCCGGCCGGTCGACCAGCCGGACACCGACGGCCGCCGCTGGTCGCTGCCCCATTGTCTGTCGCCGGTCCGCCGCGACTACGACCGGGCCGGTAAACCGTGCGACGTGTACGACGCGGTTTTCCATCCGGACGTGTTCGACCTGATCAAGCGCGACGCGAGGCTGAAGAACATGGTCGAGGACACGGCGCTCACCGTGATCGAGAAGAACAACGGCGTGACGTTGGACAGGGCCAACCTGAAGTATCCGAAGATGTCGTTCAAAGGTGTCGCCAGATCATTGGCCATCAGGAAACGAATCGAGGGTTTCCAGCCGGCCGACGACGACCAACAACACAAAACTGACCTACCTGGATGTCCGTACAAGCCACTGGTAGACCGACCGATACAGCATCACTATCTGGGTCCATTGAAACCAAATCCGCTGTACACCGTTCCCAAGTACATCATCAAATATCGGTCTGACATAGACATTCAGGAACATGCATACAACATGCTTTGTAAAATGAACGCAGTCATACCGAAAGAGTTGATTGTCGATATTCACTTGCCGCTGTTGGATTCTTCGGACAACGTTAAACTCGACGTACAACCGAAATCTTTGAAATTACTTTGTCATAAACCTTCCAAGTACAAACTCGATATCTCTTTACCATATACGGTACTGGATGACCAAGGTACTGCTATGTTCGATCTAAGTACCAAAAAGTTGATTGTGCGCCTTCCAGTTTTTAGAAAAGACCCTTCGTTAAAATATGTTGTTAGCGATCATCTCGTTAACGAAATAGAAACGATAAAAGACGAAAAATGTGAAAATAACGCCAACGACCATCAAGAAAGTAATACTGTGGATGATAGTAAAGTCATAGTTACAACCGATCGTCAGGATGAAAACACAAACGACGATACTATGTGCAACGACGTCACAAAAAATGATGTCCACTATACACTGCCGGAACACGAATTAATTTTTGGAAGTAATAATTGTATCCTCGTGCTCAATGTGAAGAATGTTGATCCAACGTCTATTAATGTGATAGTTATTAGTGACAAAAATTTGATCTCTGGAAAATTTCATTCCATTGGTTCAGGGTTTTTTCCTATATGGTTTTCTTTTTCTATACAAATTCCATCCAAATCGAGCTTATTAAAGTCTGATTTTAAAGCAATACCTTCTGACGAAAACTTAATCTTAGAATTCTCTGTACATTTTAAACCAAACTGTAAACAGTATTGGTACGGACTTGACCAAGATAACTTAACAATTCAACATATTAAAACGGATGTACTCAAAGAAAACTCAAATCCTTTGGCCGATGGAATTCCGAATATTCTCAATAACAGCAATGACGACGACGACGACGATGTATTTGATGAAAATATAAGAGAAACTGAATCAAATGGTGAAAAACAACAAACTACCAAGAAAAATGGTAACAATTTTCAATGTAAAGATAAAAATGGCAAAATAACCAAGGAAAAGGGAAAAAGGAAAAAAGGTAAAAAAATACAAAAATCAAACGCCATACCAATTGTTGCTGGCAGTCTACCAGAATCTGAAAAAAAAATTGATTTTATACCCGGTTCGTTACCGATAGAATTTAATAATATAAGACCCGTAATTGTAAGTATTCACAATGATAAATTAATATGGTTGTATTTAATTTCACTAATATTAAATTGTTTTCCCCTCTCTAACAGCGTGGAATTTTAAAAAAAAGATCCTTGTCCGAATCCAGTAACATAGATGAAACAATATTGTTCTCTCGAACATACAGCTCATCTGTAGATAATGTAGACACTGAAAGTTCTGATGTATTAGAATCCAGTTTGAATGATTTTAATTATAAAAAAACGGTTCGTTTTAACGATCATGTCATTGAAAAGAAAATCAAGTATGTAATCTGAAATATGAGGCACTGTTTAAGAGTAGTAATTTGAAGTTTATTAGTTTCGTTAATTTTTCAATTAATTTTTGCAGTTTTAGTCTTAGCATAGCGGCACAAGCAAAAAAACACAGACAGCGTCAACAGCGTAAACGCAATATAAAAGAATACAATACTCCCAGTGAAAGTGAAGCGTCTGAAACCGAAGACAGAGTGTATGGAGGACATTTGAATATGGTTTCAGAAAGTGAAGAAACTAGTGTATCAGAAAGTAGCGCCGGCGAAATGTCCGATGACAATAGCAATGAACAAACGAATATATCTTCAAAAATTACAGTCGTAGCTGACTCTAAAAAAGATCACAAACGACGCAAGAGCAAATCAGCGAGAAAAAATGCTTCACTCGCCAAACAGTCATCGACTAATAGTTTGATTTTTCCAATTGAGTATTAAGTGATATTGAAAGTATTCATTCATGTTTCCAAATGGAAAATTGTCATTTATTAAATTATTTATTTGAACGTTTAAAGAAATATTTTTTGGATGTAGTTTTTTTTTTTTATTAGATTTTTAGATTACGTATAGTTTTTACGATTGTTTTTTTACTGTGTCAGTTAATTAAATACGTTGTTGCCTCTTCGTACTATTCAAATATATACGTTCGAAAATTACGTTTAATTATTTTAATGTTTTTTATTTAGTTTTGTCCATCACCGATATTGACTTCAAGCTAGAAACTATTATTACTTAAAACTCAACTAACTTAGTGTTACGAAGAAAATGATCAAGAAATATTTTAAGCTTATGTAAGTTGATGTTTTACTTAAAAGAAGCAAGCATAATTACGACATCAGAATAGTATCAAAATATTTATTAGTAAAACTAAATCGTTATTTTTTTTTCCTTTTCACATATTACTTCAATTCTTTAAATTCAAAATAAATAAAATAATATCCTAATTATTAAAGAAAAATTATATATACGTAAATAAATCAACAACAATTGTTATTTCAATACGATAATTTACTAAATTTGCTAGTTAGTGAAACATTAAAATTACATATTACGTATATTATCATTGGCGTATTATATAAAAATTTGTTAACATTTTACCAAACAGATAATAAAACATGTGGCGCCATTTTTTTTGGTTACCAAAATAAGCTTAGTTTTTACAACATTATTTGATCCACATTAACCAAATAAACACGCACATATAATTATTTGCTTAAACGATATAAATACATTTCAAGTAATAAACGACTAGACTAAACATCGTATTATGAAAAATAAACAAAATAAGTAGTAATAAAAATAAATAAATATTTTTAACAGCAATGTTATAAAAGGTACACAATAATCACCAGTCTTTACGTTAATTTGTATTTTAACCACTTCAATTGGATTATTCGTAGATTTCACTAATTAGTGGTTTTTTATAAAAATATAATTTGTATATTTACGTTTTATCTTTGGTGAAATTAATTCCGAGGTAACAAATTTACGATTGTACGAAAAATAATTTTACTTTCAATCGCGAGATCAACTAATTGTTTGATGAATACAAGAAAGTCAAAAGAAAACAATGCGAATACGCTCTGTTAATGAATTATTAACTTTTTCTTCAACACCAGATACGTTAACACTTTCAGCAACAAATAAATAATGGAAATAGCTAGAAAATTGAACCAATATTTGTTGTCGGGCATGTCCAGATCTTTTAATATTTTCGATGGCATTGAATTGTAACAGAAAATCTGTAACATTTTTTTTCGTTTCGATTAATTAAAAATAAAACGGTACGCTTAGAAATAAAGAGCAGGCGCATAATAACAACAAACTTTGGTGCAATATAATTTGGGACGGTTTAAACCGTAAACGCAGTGCACTATTCCTTCCATGGCGTGTTTCATGAAGGAAATATCAAATAACCATCGAAAAATCTTCGGTGTATCAGATATTTTAATGAAAATACCTCCAAACATCATCCAAGGCATAAGCAAAAAACTCGTAAGAATCGTGCTGAACTATTTACAAAAAAATTAAAAAATAGAAACACAAAAAAGACTACAAACTATGTTGGTAAAAAACACTTACTCTTAAATCACTGAAAAGTGTTCCCATTAACATACCGATGGTCTGTGATAGCAGTCCGACCATAAACATCATGAGTGTAAACAATCCAAATCGAGGCCATTCAAGTGGTTGTCCAGTAAAATAGTACAAAACAACGCAGTACAAAAATGTACACGCAGCCTGTAAGGTGATACAAATAAATATTAGTAGGATACACGGTCGGTACATTTTATGATAACGATATTTTTAGTTTCAGGAATACAATTTAAAAACAATAAATCAAGTGCGCATTCTTTTGGAAAATCTCTATCATCTTTATTATGTCGCAATAAATGTATGTTTGATTTTTTTTAATTTAAAAACCGCCGACAATCACCGAATTTAACTATCTGATTCGGCTATTAGTTGATTATTTGAAATAATTTTGAATATGTTTTAAACGTAAAAAATATATTAATGTCGATTAGTATAACATTAAATCGATATTTTATATTTGCAACACATACTTAATTATAGCAATATACGAAATTGAAGACATTTTTAATACTCTTTTCCTAGATACAATTGTATTAAAATTACTTAAACCATTATTACCTGAATTGGTAAATCAACTATTGTGGAACTCAGATAATATGATGGTAATGAATACCATTGATTGAAGTGTTCTTTTGAAAGTATTGGTATTTCCAATGGAACTGTAATACACATAAAAAAAGACTCATGATTGCGTTACATTTTGTTTGAAAATTAAAAGTTCCTCTACAAACTTACAATTGATAATCATCGAAGAACTAGCTGTATACATAATAAACAATAAACTGAAGAACAACAACATTAGATTGTCATGAATAAACATTGCGTTAATACCAACGCCGAAATATATCCAACCATATATAGCGCTAACAATAATGTGAACAATCAATCGAGTAGTGACAAACTGTAAACATAGTATACTATGAAGATTTATTTGTAAAAATATATTAACAATTTAAATCAAACGTACCTTTTCTCTTAAAGTTTTGACTGCACACCTATGCGTTAAGATAATGAACGGAGTCAGATAGTGATGTTTTCGCTTTGTACATTTTTTATCTATATTTATGTTGTCGATGTCAACAAGCAACGACTGATTTTCTACAAAATAAACATTTCACGCATTTTAGATTGAAGAACTTTCTAAAATAGTAGTAGAGTCGAACTTCTTTTCCAAACAAATGTACCATATGTAATAGATTAAACGATGTACTACCTACTACAATATACTTACCTGAAACTCAGAACTAGGGTTTCCATACAATTTAGGAATGTATGAAACATTGACAAATCAAACGACATGTCGTTTAAAATTTAATATATTTAATTACACTAACCTGTAAAGAAACATTCTTGGTTAGTATTTTTTAACCATTCAACAGACTTTCCATTATTAATGTATTTTATCAATTTGTCGGCATGATCGCCGTATTCTCCAAGGCTTATTTCAATAACTACAGGAAACACACCATCATTATTTATAATGATAACGTTCGTTTAAATTTATAGTTAAATACATAATTTACTAACTGTAGTCTGCAGTATTATGATACAATGGACATCGTAAACCTTGAACAGCTAGATAGTCCAACAGACTGGATGCCATTCCGTGATAAATACAATAACCAGACGGAGTGAGTACATATAGGACATCAACTATCTTTAATTGTGAAGCAGACGCTTGATGTAATGTACAAATTATAGTGCGTCCAGAATTAGCGAGATCTTTTAATGTAACCAATATTTTATTTGCTGATAAACTGTCCAATCCGCTAAATTATATTGATATTATTATATAAGATATTAATTGTGAAAGTGACAGAAAATAGCGAAAACTTATCTTTACGCTAAAGCTCACCTGGTTGGTTCATCAAAAAACATAATGTTTGGATTATGAATCAATTCCAATGCAATTGATAGTTTTTTACGTTCACCGCCCGATAAATGTATTGTCGCCGTATTTTGAATTTTAAGTAAGTTTAAATTTTCTAAAATGTAGTCAATCTAAAATTTCACCAAGCATGTAGTTTGTTTATTAAATACAAAAGTTATTAAATTGGTACCATTTTATGCTTCCAATCATTTAACGTATAAGTTAAATATTTCAATTTCGACGCAAATTCCATGGCTTCTCTGACCGTTAATTCTACATGGAGTTGGTTTTCTTGCATTATGTAACATGATTGTTTCTTAAATGATTCCAATTTTTGAGGTTCGTTGTTAATCAATATTGTTCCTGTATATCCGCTAGTCCTTAATTAATAGTATTAATTTTAGTATTATTTATTTCATAAATTTTACAATATTTATACTGTTATCACTATTAGCATCTAGATTTCACGAAAGAAGCCACTAACCATGTATTATATAATTGAGTATGTTACCCATCAGACTATTCTGAACAACAGATCACGAGGGTTACCCTTATGAATTTGCTTACTTAAAATTTGTTTTAAAATAATAATGAATTTCGCGAGAAATACTGGCGATGTTGAGAACTTTGTGTCATATTTGTCGACTAAATATTAAATAATAATAAAGGGGATTAGACATCCCCATGGCGTCTCAATGGACAGTCCTTACTATATACGAAAATAAATGATAATTTAACGATAGCAAATATTAAATTCAGAAAAGTTATATAAATATAAATTATGAAGCCAAAAATTACAACATATATATGATAAAAATATGCTTAGTTATTATTCATTTGGATGATATCTCATTAAGGTAAACGGTACTTTGAAAAAATGATGCATAAAACAATCATTTGGAGAATTTCATTAATCTAGAAATTAAAACCGGAACATAAACAACTAATTTTTCTTAGTACGTTGTTATATTATGACATCACCATACACCATAGTACAATGAACAAATTAAAAATAACAGATAGATAAAACATCGATCGTAAATAACATATTTAACAAGCACAAGGTTAAAGATTATTTGTATTCATTTTGAACAACTTACACGGTGGATACATTTTTAATTTTGATATTGTACTATCTAACTACATACATTTATACGAAAAAAGTAATTGTTAAATTATACGGGCATTTAACGTACTTGTAACCGGATAACGCGTTTAACAGGGACGATTTACCAGACCCTGAACATCCAATAATTGCGCATAACTGACCTTGATAAAATGTTCCGCTTACACCTTTCAAAATAGTTTTCTTTTCTGTAACAGATTTAAAGAAAAATATTACTAAAAATGGTACTCGTTGAGACTCTACACAGATTTATGAGCAATAGGTGATAATCCCATACCTATTTTGTAAACATCTGTCCAAGCATTTACTTCGTACGTTAAGTCCACAAACCTCAGGTTCAGTCCTTTGCTCGACAACACCGAATTTAGTTCCATGTTACGCGGCCGTCAAAGAACAATATTGTTTCAAAGCGTTTGCTTCATTGATGCATCTAGTACACATTAACACATCTATAAATATACAACGGTTCAAAAGGTCAGAATGATAAATTTAAAAAATGCATACGATATAAGTATGATTATAACGTTATATATATGTGTGTTTGTATATTTCAACCATGATGGTAAATACGCCATTAATCATATTTCATAATAATTTTTTTTAAACGTCAGCGGGATATATAATTTTCAAAAATATGCGTACGATTAACGAGTTACATAAAACCACGAACGTTATTTATCAAAATTAACGTTTCCGAATGATCGTTAAACATTTCTGCGTTACAGAGGGTTTGATTTAGAGTGGACAGTGTAAGTTACAACGTTAATACTATCTAAAGCAGAAGGTAAGTAAATGCTCTAAAACACTTCGATTTCGTGCCGTATACCTAATACCTACTTGGAGTCTCGTCGTACTACACAACTGACGTACGAGAAGCGTTAAACCACCGCAACATGTCACGGTTGTTGATTTTTGTAGGCGTTTCCCCCGCGAACGTGCGTCCGCTCGTTCCTCAGTCAGATAAAATTGTAATACGGTAAACATTCGATTAGGCTAAGCCGCGTAATTGTAATACCGTCGATATTCTCGGTTTCCGAACACAATTAATAAAAGCCACCGGCCAACAACGGCCGCGGCCGGCGACTCACGACGTTCCGACTTGAAATCGTAAGCAGATAAGAAATTCGAAATATTCCGACAATCCTGACGCGAGCAACGCGATCTGGTCGTCGAACACAATTTTCGACGTTTCGCGTAGTAGCGGCGTACTTGAGGAAATTGCTTTCACAATACCTCTTCGGAGGTCACTGTGGGAACGATATATTTAATGTCCGTCAACGAAACGCACCGCAAATTAGGGTACCGTATTCGTTAAAAATACGAATAACACGTCTATTTAGTATTTACCTTATTATTATTATTACCTTACCAGCGTAAATTAAAATGGCAATGAACGTTATATTCGAATGTTCTTATTTTTCTACTTAAACGTTCACGTTGAGGAAAATTTTTAACGATTTTTGGATCGCACTAGGCACTCTTCATTTTGTTGATTCAATTAATTAACACGCTGTTTTAATGGGATCGAAGGATTAAGTAAAAAGTAGCAATTCATAATGAATATAATTTACGTGAAAAATAAACTACGAATATTATTATAGGCTACTATTTCAATATTATCAACTTATGTAAATCTAAAATCACAATACATCTTATACGTATTTATATATTCGTAGGTGTATTTCTCCAGTCTAATAAATTCCAACTTTACAATAAATCTTTCTTGTAATCTTTAATGACCATGTCGGCTACATATAAGTTTATAATATTATAATACAATAAAATATATCAGAAATAAGTTCAAACTTGATAAAATATATTTAGATCATATATGTTAAATCACATAACGTAATTATAATTTAATAAAAATCTGATTTTTCTTTTAACTAATTATTCACAGGTAGAATACTATTAACAGTAATATTTTTAATCTAAAATTAAGATAGATTTTCTTAGTTTTTTTTTTAAATATACACAACTTAAAATAGGAATATATTTGAAAAAGAACAAAATAAAACATCCATTCGTGAACATGTTCTCAAATTTCTAATACAATTCTAATACAATATATGTATATAATTATTTACAGAGTAGGTATAGTCAAGTATAAGTATAAGTATTATCTATTATATTAAGTATATAATGACCAATGAAATATGAATTATGTTCAAATTACATTACAATGCTAGATTTACTATTGGTAACAACTTATATTGTTTAATCAATTTAAAAATAAATTATAAAAAAAATAGCATTCACCAAATTTACATAATAAACACTATTTGAAAATAAACATTTTATAAAACAATTAATATTTGATTTCTTGTAATCTATTAAAAATAACTTACGTTATTTGCTATTGTCTTAATCAAACTGTAGATAATTTATACTTTAAAGCAATAAAAGCGCATATTTTTAATAGAACATAAATACTAGTAATGAAACTAACATTTATCCAGTATAAGTTATCACCCATATCAATTGTCTTAAGCATTACTTTTGGTGAACCATATGGACAAAACACCTAAATATATATAAAACACAATTAATATATACAAAAAATAAAAGTAAATTTTAAACGTCTTATTTTTAGCTTCTCTTAGTGTTTTACATTTTTTATTTTTTTTAAAAAATAAATCCTTATTTTTAAAATATATCAACACTAAATAATTAGGTGTAGTATATTTTAAATATAATTTATCTATTCATTTGATCAAAATGAATGTATTTTTTTTAAAATCTTAATTAGATATTTTTAAACATTCTATTTCAGTATTTATATTAGGTTATTTATAATGTTTTTATTTTTAACAATAAAAAATGTTATAAAATATATACATTCTTACATTTTTAACAAGTTCTACCAGTTATTCGATGTCATTGATTAATTTTTTTTTTTAAATACTTTTAGCTAATGCAAATTATTTTTATTATTAATTTAGTATAATTAGATCACTTACAGTTTCACATGGTAATACAGAGCGGTCAAAACCATAAACTGAATGTAGAACACCTTGCACAGAATGTTTCATAAATGATATATCATATAACCATCGATATACTTTAGGTGTATGTGATATTCTTATCATACCCCCTGCATAAGTGGTCCAAAACATTAATATTAATGCAACAATGACAGTATTAATCTAGAACAAAATGATACATTTAAAAGGTTTGTTTAGATTTATTAAATATTGATTTTAATAAAACTTACAACAAAATTTTTGCACAAAGTACTGACAAACATTCCAATTGCTTGTGACATAAGTCCCGTAACAATGAATATCAATAAAAACATCGAAACTCTAAAAAGTATAAGAGGCTGACCAGATAATAAGTATATTAATGAGCAAAATAAAAATGTACAAAACATCTGCGAAGTATATTAAAAAACATAAAACCTCGATTATTTAACTAATAATTTATTTGTATAGAAAAATAAAGATAAAATTTACTTGTACAGGTAGATCCACAAGGGTAACAGAAATATAATACGAGCTTAATGAATACCAACGATTGAAATATTCTTTTTTCATTACTGATAACTCCAATGGAACTATATTTAAATGTATCACATAATTATATTACACAATTAAATTTGTATATGTTTAATATTAATAAAAATACTAACATTTTATAGACATTGTAAACGCTGCGACATACGACATAAACATTACACAAAAAAATAGCAACACTGCATTATCTCGTACATGCGTAGCGCTTTTTCCAAGTCCAATGTATACAACTCCAAACATACTACCCAGCAAAAAATGTACAAAAAGTCTTACTTTAACTAAAAACTAAAAAAAAAACCAATTATTATTCATTTACTCGGTATATATCAATCACTAACTTGATCTCTAAAAGTAGTAAGCAAAGTTCTATGCATAATTATCCAAAGTTCGGGAAAGTATTTTGAAGGATATTCTCGACTATAAATTATAGGTACATTGTTAATACTGTTGTCTAAAAAGAAAAGAAAAGAAAACGATGCGCATATTATTTAATTTAAAAAGAAAAGGGGCGTTCAAATATTATAAAATCAAAGATGTTATTTCATTTACTTTGAATGTATTACTTACTAATTATGCATTGATCATTTCTGTTTTGTGCATCTACAAGTTTCACCATAGCATCAATAGAATTTCCATACTCACCCAAACTTAACTCAATCACTGAATATTAAATCGATAGAATTAAATAAATTTTTGTATTCGTTGTAACATCACATTACCAACCATAATCAGCAGGATTGTGATATACCGGGCATTGAAACCCGAGTGGTGAGAAATAATCAACTATATGCGACGATTTTCCATTATACATGCACTGTCCGGATGAAGTAAGAACATAAACGGTGTCGAAATTAGTTAAATGATAAGCAGAAGCTTGATGTATAGTACATATTATAGTTTTACCAGAGTTAGCCAATTCTCGCATAATTTTAATCACATTATTTGCAGACACTATATCTAAACCTCTGTTTAAAAATAACGAGAAATGTAATATTAAAGTAATTAATAAGCTGCGTATACAATTATAAAGATATTACGTAGTAGGTTCGTCAAAAAACATCACTTTTGGGCTGCGAACTAATTCCAACGCAATGGTTAATCGTCTACGCTCACCGCCAGATAAATTATAAACCATAGCGTCTCGTTTGTCGTATAACAGTAAATTATGTAGTAAACTATTTATCTGAAAACAAATTCCAATAATGCATTTTTAATAAATAAATCGATTCGTCGATTACATTTTAGTAGCTAATGATAGCTCACAGAGAGTCTTTTGTCAACATCGAGTTTAGTAATTGAGTATTTGAGTTTCATGACAACCTCCACAGATTCTTGAACAGTTAAATAAAATTGCAAATGATCCTCTTGCATGATATAGCTTGAAACGTTTCTAAATGATTTTACGTCTCTTTGTGCACCATTTAAAGTCACTGTTCCTTGATAACCATTCGGCCTAAACAAATTATTAAAATAAGTACACTATTATGAAATTAAAACAAACTCGTTGATTTTAAAAACATAAGGAAGAGGAACTTAATTTAAATTTAAAACAAACGCGATTCATTTTCACAAATAACGTAATTGTTGCTCGAGATACAAAACAACTTGCCGTATTTTTCATTAAATTATGTACATATTTCTTTTTTTATGAATTAGATCACTTACATGTAGCCAGATAAAATGTTCATAAGGGTTGACTTTCCAGATCCAGAACTTCCTAGTATGGCTCCCACTTGATTTCTATGGAACGAACCACTAACGTTGTTTAAAACGGTTTTCTTTACTGAAATAACCGAGCCGCAATAAACACAATGTTGTATTATATAATTCCAGGTATGGGGCATATTTACCAGGTCTCAGCGATTTCGTTACCAATGGATCCCAAACGTCAACCATTAAGGACACGTTGGTGAATTGTATGTCGATACCTTCCATCTCCGCGTTCATTATTTACCAACCATCATTGGCTCGTAACACTATACTTCCACATGAGCACCATCACTGGTTCGTTCGGCGACGTAAGCACCGGACGAGAGAGAACAAAACGAACGATTCGACCGCCTATCGAAACCAATGGCGGGGATTACACGGTTAAAGCCATTCAACTAGACGTTGATTCATGGTCGTCGTCGAACTTCGACAAACATCATTTGTCGTCGACCTTGACGGATAGCCGGTTACACCAATCACAATAGCACCACCGGCATTCGACGCGGTTCACGCTGCTCCGGACTTTCGCCCGTGCGACATCGGGTGACGCGGGGAGAAAAATTTAAAAATAACATCGCCACGACACGGTGCGCGGTCTAAACGCAACCGAGGGACTGTCATCTAGTCGCGGCGACGCGCTGTCACAGCTGATCTTTATTTCTGATAATAGGGACGACACGATTACCGCGTAAACCCGCCGGTGAAAGGGTGTTAACCACGATAACCAAGATAATCATCCGTCCGGTCCGGCGGTACGCCGAAATTTCGAACGCACGTAGCGGCGGCTAGTTTCGGGAAACGCCGGGAATTTGTTTTCGCAATTCGTCCCGAAACGCCGATTCGGAAAAGAAAACCGAGACCAACGTCGCCGAATACGAAAATTTTAACGGTTCAAAAAAATATATAAATAAACGCGTATACGTACGCAAATTACGTATCGTACGCGCCGCGGAATTTGTTTACTTCGTTAATGGGCTAATGGCGTGACTAATCACCGCCGATTGTCCATGATATCGTTAATTACGACGTCGTTTAATTTATTAACCGGACGAGCGGCGGGACGTCGCTGAACGCGTTTCTCAGGTTGAAATAGTTTTCAGACTAACCCTTGACCGTCTCGAATTATGCGTCAATTCGAAAAGCCACCCGATAATTATATAACAAGCGTAACCTTTTATTCTTTTAACGTCGCTAATACGGTAATTAGTTGTTTAATCGACGAACACGACTACGGCGGATGTTTTTCCTTTTGTTTTGACGATCCGTCGTGGCAATTGCCCGGTATGAAGATACTTGTCTACCGTTTACGCGCGTCAAGATTTTAACGCGCGAACGGGCGAATAATTACGCGATGCTCGTGTTCTTTGAAATGTACCCGCCTACTCGGAAAAAACGACCACGTTTAAGGCGTCAACAATACACAAAATCGTTTTGAAATCGTCTCAAGAAGCCAATTTCGGTAGGGAAAAACAAGGGAACACTCCTTCCGCATGCCGTAAATTTCGCCAATTCGTCAATAATCGACGTTTTTCGACTTGTCTTCTCGTGATTTCCCAATATCAAGCGCAATAAGTCCAACAATCGGGTAAACGTCACCCGTGATTGGGTGGTTCGAAGGAAAGATTCATAACTCGAGATCGAAAATGTTCGAATATTGGACTGGGAACGACGATTTTCCGACAGGATTATTTAACAAATCTTAAGCAAAGCAAATGTCGCGATAACGAAATATTACGTTTCTGTTTTAACAATACTTACGAAAATTACAATTTTTTTTTCGGAAATTAAATTCGTAAAAAAAAAACGATAAAATTTGTTTTTTCGAGAGTCGTCGGTGGTCATAGGACTATATTTTGTACATAGTTGAGCCGATACGAAATATGTTCAGGATGGCCTACCTCGTTAGGCGTTATTCGACAAATTCGAAATTGCGCGAATATTTGCTCGACGTGGAAACTACGGTCTAGTAAATAACCTACAATACCAACGGGCGTGACTAAATATTTGACCGGTAAAGGAAACGAAAGCGCGTTGTCGAAAAGTCGTGCAGAGTAATACGCAAACGCGACTTGTACAAGTCGAATGAAAATACGAGAAACGTTAACGGACGAAAAATCGTTTTCCGAAAATAATTCGAGACGCTTACGTTTTTCGTGCGGTATACAAAAGGGTACGTACTTGGTGGCGATTGCAACGCCGCGGGTTATACTTTCCGATTATTCGCTACAGATTCGACGGCGCTCGAAACCGTTTCGCCAATTAATAAAGCATTCGTCGTCCTGTTCCGAAACTCCGTTTCGGGCTTTATACGAACGACGCATTATCGAACTGAAACATTTTTTTATTATTTTCAACGCGCGCGTTTTGTTACAAACGCTATCGTCGCTCGTATATTGTACATATATACCGATAGCATTGTCTGAAGTTCCCCTACTTCGTACGTATTTATATATGTTATCGCGATTGTGACATAACGATAATTTATCGATTAATTTGTGTCCTCGTTTTACTGTAAATCAATAGGATTTAATTCTTAAAAGCAAAAACGAAAAAACGCCCACCGTTGCGCGTATTCTTTTACCGTTTTTTTTTAAATTTTCTCGCGTATATGTACGGACACCGAACGCGATTTCGACGAAAATTACAAAATATACGTCCCCGCTATTACGGTACACGTCCGAATAATATTTCAAACCGTCTGAAATACCAATAACGCGCCAGAGGAGAGGAAATATTTCGATATCGTAACGGCCTGAATTTATAGGTCGTTTGTCCGCGACTATTTACCGTAAATAAAAGAGAACGTAAAAATAATCGGAAAAAATTCCGAAACCGAAAATAACGGCCGAATTAAATATTTTGAGGAAATATACATCTTCCAAATACGGTCAACACGCGAGTACGATTTATGAATTAGATATTCGTTTTTCGCGCGTTTAAGTATATTGTGTTTTTTCTTAAACACGCGCGGTAGTACGTCCGGGGAATAAAAATCGAATTCTCTCCCCGGAGAACAATCGACGTTTCAAGCTATTGGCTCGTAAATAATAACTCGAAAAATGTGTACCACGCGTTTTCTGGTTAGAACGGTAAGTACGTAACTTTAGTACTTCGATCAATCGAACGCGATATTTTATTTTAGCCTTTAATTTAAACGCCATGTTATATTGAACAGTATTTGTGCTATTTTAAAGACGAAATAAAACAAACACGAGAAACTGTGGTATTGTTGTAATTGATTATGTAAGTTATGTACCGTATTATTATTATATCAAGGTTGTCAATCGAAATTTGTTATTGTTTACGTTTAAAGTAAAAAAAAAAAATTACGCAATAATTTATTGTTCGTAATCATAAGTTTGTCTTTGTACTTGTGCTGTTCGCACATATAGCCCAGTGAATCAAACGGTTCACTCAAAAAAAAATGGTTGAAAAAATGGTATTTTCCTCAAAATTAAGAATTTTTAAAACATAAATCTTTATACACAGATAGTACTTTTAGTGTGTGTGTATTACTCAAAGGAAAGAACTTGTCGCTCGTGTTCTATTAAATAACAAAAATTTGATTTAATTTTTACCCCTTCTTTCTTAGAATTTGAAATATAGACGTAATTTTTCGAACGTTTTTTGTCAATTTCCACTTTCGGTTCTAGAACATGTTTTTGATATAATGTATCAATAAAGTGAATTAAAACGTACGTATATATGGAATACAAACATAGCTTCGTCGTAGTATTGTTAACAATAAACAAATATACATACGTACATTTCATACTGATATACATCTCATTCCGTTATTATTTTGTATCAAACTGTACAGATAAGAGAATTTCCAATTGTTATTAATTTCCTGTATGAAATACAATAGATTTTTGTATGTTTATTGTTACAATGCCATTATTTAGATTTTATTCCGAATTTATATTATAAATACAAATTTGGAAATAACCGAGGTTCTTTAATATTATTCTTAGTTTTTTTTTTTAAAAATAAAATGCAAGAACTATAACTAGACATTGTTCCAAATAAAACGTTTAAAATATATATTATAATAATATATTTGTATACACAAATATATGGTACAACTACTTTGAATTCCCTGAAAGTGTTTCAAGTTTTTAACATTTCAACATAGAAATAAATTCATAAAATTTAACTTTTAATGACAAACTGCTTAGAGTTAAAGATTCAAGACGCACACTTTTAAATGTACATACCAGTTTTGCTATATTTGAAATAGTTTGGAAACAATTTACAACAAATTTGAAAATTATTTTCTTACTTGTAAACGAAAATAATTATTTAAAACATTTTGGCAAATATGTTTAACAATATTCACGAATGTGGAATTTGGATGATTTAATTGTGTTCCATAAAATAATAGTTATTTAAGACTTCTATTTGAGAATACCATACATTTTTAGAGTTTAGAAGCAATTTGAAGCTCTTTTGTATAATTACTGAATATTCCTAGAGTTCCTATTAATTAAGCATAAAAAATAACGGAGTTAAGCTTTTACCCTTTTCTTTAGTTAATGCTTAAATAATTGTTACAAATAATATCCATAATACAAATAGACTCATTTACTTACCAAATTCCAATAAGACATTAATTTTATTGTACTATTAGTTTTACTAGTCATATAATTTATTTTTAATTTTAAACAAAAATGTTTAAATTTGACAAATCTGACGTAAAAAAACTTCAATTATTGTATTTAAATTTTTTTTATTAATTAATTATACATTTTCTTTTTTGTAATACAAAAATACCTTACATAGGTAGTTTAGTTTTAAAAGAATACATTTTTAAGTACACTTTTATTTGATAATTTTTTAGTTCAACTAATCGTGATTTAAGAGTAAAAATTTACCTACCAATATTTTGGTGATATAAAATTGACAATTACAAAATAATACCATAGAATTGTAAAAAAATTATTTTTTATTATAGTTAAAAAATTTGAAAGTAGACTTTGTTAATAGAATTTATATTATGCCAAATAATATGACATATGATTAGTAATATTATTAATATTGTGTTTGTTTAGATTAAATTTTAGGAATTTGTGAACAAAATAAAAAAAGGATAAACTTAAAATTATTCTTTCATGGATTCTTCAGTTGGTTGAGCTGATGGTTGTTTGGCCTGTCCATCTTCACCCTTCTTTTTAGTACCTGACACAATATCATCAATGCGCACCAATAAAATAGCTGTCTCAATCGCAGTTTTATATACTTGGGACTTAACCACAATTGGTTCCCATACTTTAAGGTCTTTCATATCAGCCATTTCACCAGTTTCACCATTGATTCCCCAATGTTCATTACCACTTACTGCATGTTTGGCTCTTAAAGAAGTCATTGTTCTTATAGTGCTAACACCACAGTTTTGTAAGAGTGTACGTGGTATAACTTCCAATGCTTGAGCAACAGCTTTGTATGGCCATTGCGCGACGCCGGCAATTTCAGAACTTTTCTTAATTAATGCTTGAGATATAGCCATTTCTATTGAGCCGCCGCCTGACACTAATTTCGGATTAAGCATTATGTTTTTAGCCACGTGTAAAGCATCTTGTAAATTTCGTTCAACTTCGTTTAATATGTCTTTGCTTGGTCCCCTAAGCAAAATAGTACAAGCTTTTGGATTAGCGCATTCAGTAATGAAAGTAAAATATTCGTCACCGATCTTTTTGACTTCAAAAAGACCAGCACCAGTACCAACATTACTTTCGCGCAATTCATCAGTACGTGTAACAATAATAGCGTTACAAGCTCTTGCAACACGATTGTTGTCAGATTTCCTCAAACGTCTTAACACAGAAATGTTCGCTTTCAACAAGAAATGTTGAGCTAAATCGGAAACCCCTTTTTCAGTACAAACCAAGTCCGGTTTTAATGCTATTATATCGGAACATATTTGTTGTATATACTCTTCTTCAATTTGTAATAACCTTGTAAAGTCAGTTTCTTTGACAATTTCCACTTCTGTTTGACTTTCACCTTTTTTGAATTCCAAAGAACAATCCAAAAGAATAATTCTGGGATTTTTTATGAACCTTCTCATTTTAGGATGTGTAACATCTTTGTTCAACATGATTCCATTCAATACTTGGGACTCTTCAATTGCCCCACCTGGCACTTTTTCGACTTTAGCGTATCTCTTTATGTCAATTTCTGTACGACCTTCCTCTTTGATGCTAACAGTTTTAACAGCATTCAAGGCAATGCTACATGCCAAATCTGACCAACGACCAATAAACTTAGTACCAACGCACGACTGAATTACTTCAATTAATTTTGGTTCATCATCTAAGGACAATGGCGTGCTATAATCTCTATCTAAGATGACCAACATATCTTCTAAAGCCTTGCGATAAGCTCGGATTATAACTGTAGGATGAATCTTTTGTTCCAAAAATTGTTCGGCAATTCCAAGAATTTCGCCCGCAAGTACTACAACCGACGTTGTACCATCACCAACTTCTTCATCTTGAGTGCGAGCAATTTCTATGAATGACTTGGCGGCTGGATGTTGAACCGTAATTTCACGCAGAATAGCATTACCATCATTAGTCATCACAATCCCACCCATTGGGTCCATTAACATTTTAAGCATAGCTCTTGGTCCAATACATGTACGTACTACATCGGCGATTGTTTTTCCTGAAATATAAGCACAAATTAATTATAATCGATATTGAAATAGGTAACTAGTAAAAATGGGCCTTAATTGAAACATAATGTAATACGAAAAACAAAGTGACAAAATAAGGCACTAGTATTTTGATTAATGTTTGATAAACCTATAAGCTTAATGGCATCAAAGACTGAGAAAAATATGTGTAGTTTTGCGAATATATTATTGAAAAAAAATAACAGAGTACCGCGTAGATTGGACTTTTTAAATTGTAATGACAGCGATTATGTCCAGCGTAACACAATAATACGTCGAACGAACAACAAACGCGAATTCCATTCTACAAACGTCAAACAGCTAATACTTGGATGCCATAAATACGAATACTGGTCACTGGCGAGATACCTTGACGGAATATGAAACCAACACGCGGTGGTGGTCGTTCGAGAACGTTAAAAGCGACGGAATATTAAAATTATTTTACCGGCGGCGATATTTTCCAATTGAACTTTATGTCCGAACTTCCTCTTAGTGTTGGTGTTCAACACCAAAATCGGGGCGCCGTTCTGCGACATCATTTTCGAAACGTAATATTATAATTTAATCGGGTAATCGATCGTGGAAGAACGCTGGCGTGTCAGCGGTGTTTTTGTCGAACGATCACGAAATCGGTAAAGGTACGTTGCACCGAACTCGCCGGTTGGTATGATAGAAAAACTAAACGAACAGCGACAGTTCCGCACAAAAACAGACCCTAAAAATCGCGAACGTAAAAATTGGTTTCTACACCTACTGCATGTGCTTCTTAATGTTATATCACGATACTCACCAGTGGCGGTAACGATTGTGCAGTGTTGGCAACAATCCACCACGTTTTTCACGCGCCAACAATTTGAACGTTCTCGAAAACCGTGTTGACAATGACCACGAAATTTTTAGATTTTTCGTCAATAACATTTTCACCCGACGCTTATTAAGACATTCGTTTTGTTTTCGCACTCAATATTGACGAATTCCGTCTCTCTCGAGTGAAGCGTATTTCGTCACGGACAACGATAATATCGTTATTAATGGCTTAAGTGGAATATTTATAATTTTTATCTACTCAAAGACGACAACATACAATTTTGGTTTTATATTTATGTCGTACGATAAAAGTTGTGTCACTACTCGTATACGTTATTATCGTCGTTTAATTGTTCGTCGAGTATCGATCCGGATTACATATCAAGTTTCAATAATAAAATTGAACGAACAATTTGGTCAAACAGTGATAGTTTTTCATCAACTGTAGTATGTGCTTTCAAGTCACTGAAACGTGTCTATTAACGACTGGTATTTAAAAATATAATTCGATTTATATTTTAAATTTAGTTTTAATCAATATATTTCCTATTAACATTTGGCATAACAGATACAATAAAATACTTAAAAAAATAAAAATAAAATAATAGCGGCTTTATTTAAGTAATCAAAGATAAGATACATTTTTTTCAAAGGTAAATGTGTTGTTTCATATTCTTTTTTAATAAATAAAATTAATCACTACTACTACTACAAAAAAAAAAAAAAATACATGTAAAATTTACATATTCTTTGTTTTCTTCAAAATTTAAAATTTTTTCGTCTACTTAAGTTATAAGCATGTGTAAAGTACACAATGTATCACAATATTACTCATTAGACTAATTTACTAACGATAATTAGTAAACGTAACTAATTAATAATTATTGTTCGAGGGAGGGGAAATACAAATTGTGTTTTACATAATCACGGCTTATTAGTCATTAATATATTTATGTTTTGAGATAATAACAAATAAACGTTGAGCAAAAATATTTTATGGCTACGATATTCACAATTAAACCAGATAATTCCACCTTTTGTAACTACTGTTCACACGTTTACAATTGATACAATAGTATTGAAAATTCGCGATAAAAATTTTGCAAAATTAGAAAATATTCAACTACGTACGTTAATTACATAGTTAACTTTATATAAAAATTGAATTACAACAGTCGACGAATTATTGTGATATCATTATTACAGTTGACTTTTATTAAGTCATAAGTTACAATATATGTAATTTACTAATTATACATAGACATAGTGTTCTATCACAAACATTTATAATTATATTATTCGATGAATCCCTGTCATCAAAATTGAATTCATCGAACGCAATAATTATAATTAGTATTGAATTACAATGTATCCGAAATTGGTAACCAACGACCGTTAATTTAATTTAATTATAATACCGTGTAACAATATTTAGATTTGACATAAGGCTCAATGTGTGAATTTTAATAGAAAACCCTCCACTACAAAATTCATTTATATCATAGTTACTATCTGTTATTTGTATAATAGAACGATGATAATAATAATTATATATATTTAGAGTATAAAAATACGTTAATTATTACAAATAAGTTGGATACAAAATAATCGTAAGAAAAATTTGACTAATTAATTTTTCGGTATACACAATTCGAATACTATAACTTCATAACGAAAAAAATATTGGCAAGTATAACATTAAAAATAAAATATTGAATCAAATTTCTTACTACACGCATAAATATATATATTCTTGGAAAAATTAAGAATTTCACAAAATATTTTGACATTTTCCAAAATATAAGGAGATTGACTAGAAACATTACGCATAAATAGAAACATTCAAGAGTTCCTAAAAATTATATTTAATTTAAAATATAAGAAAAAATGCGTTTTAAAATTTAATTTAAGGATTATCGTTACATTTTAATCTTAAAAATGTATACTTTATAACAACTAAAAAATGCTTATATCATTGTAAACTGTTAGGGATAAATAATGTTAAAATATATGTTGATTGGACGGAGTTTATTAAAATTTTATAGGGATTTGAAAATGGTTTTTATTCGTATAAATAAAATATTTAAACATCTTTAAGAAATATTTTTCCAAATATATATATATACACATTATAAAGGTTTATAGATATGTAGTACAATTTGCATTTAAATACTTCATATGTATAATATATAATATTATATCTATATAGAAATCCTTATATAATATACGTTTAATGTAGAGAAATTATAATTGAACATTAAGTTTCTAATCAACAATTATGAAATTAAATACTACTATCATTATAAACAATATTAGGACATAAAATTTTATATCAACTGTTGTCTGTGTAGTTTTTATGAATTATCTGAACAGGCATAACTTGTTAATAATTATATATAACATTGTTGTTATGTTTAATAAAATTTTGCTCGCAAAATTTAAATCTGGAAATCGCCAATCACCATAAAACATTTACATTTATGCCGTCAAGAATTTAATTTGTTATGTAACAGTATTGTATCTCTTTTTAATTTATATAATTCTTCTTCAATTTTATCTGTAATTGCTTTACGAGCTTCTTCTTCAGTCGCATTTGTTTCTTTCAACTTTGAGATTAACGTTTTTAAATCAATAGGTTCGCCAAAATTAAATGTTACCTTTTGACCAGTTCGTAAATAATATGGTGGTTCATTGGGTAATATAGTTTCCATGCCTACATGACAAATAGGTACAACGATGGGTAAAATAGGGGATTTATAAATCATTTGCCCAACTCCCCATTTTAAGCGTATATATTCCTTGCTCATATTAACCCGACCTTCAGGAAATATATGCAGCCATTTACCCTTAGACAATAGTTCAATACCAAACTTGACAGCCTCCTGTAATGAAACAAGTTTTGATTTAATATATTCATTATTTTACTACAACAATGTTTCTTTAATATTATAGATATATTATATTTTAATAATTAAATTAAAAATGTATTGTAATTAATAATTTTGAAATTTAACAAGTATTATGATCACTTTTTACTAAAAAAAAAAAAAAAATTGTATAAATATCTTTGCCAACAATTATATTTCTACTTATTGTATTAGTCATAAATGATTTTTAATGTGACGGTACTAATGAATTACACTATAATCGCGGGGATGAAAAATGATCGTTGCCTGTCATGTACCAAGCAGCAGTTTTTCGAATATGATTATCAAATTAAAAGTACAACATTTTATATGAAAAAAACAGTATATCAATGATTAAACACAAAAAAAAAACAAACCGACAGAAATGCGGTACACACAAAATATATGTTTACCACAGCATAATGTACAAAGGATAGAGCAGACAAAAAAATTGTTTGTGCCTGTGAATAGATGTAAAATAGTACAATGTTGAAAACCAATTAGTATAACCGAAGGTATGAACAACAGTTTGCGGTGGCTAACGCACATTTTTTGCCCCTGCGAGTATAGTTGTTTCAATTATTCCTAATTTATAAATATTTTAGTTTTATGATAGTTAGAATTAATGAAAAGGTAAAATGTGGTTAACACGTACAATTTACAATTATAGTACAAAAGCAACAAATGTATAAGTATTATACGCATATAATATTGTGTCAATGTCATTTCTAAATTTTTCAATCATCGTTATTTTTTATATTTATAAGTGTTTAGATTAAAAAATGTAAAAAAAATTAAAATATTCAAACTGAAGAGGAATTGAAGTATTTGTTTATACATCATTTGCACAAAAATTTGTATAAGAATATTAATTTTTAATAAATATATACGTCTCTTAATAATTTTTTTCTCACTTAAATATGGTTGATTATAATTTTGTTACTAAATGTCGATATATTCATAAATTATTAAAAATTCAATAACATACACTAAACGCATTTAGATCATTAAAAATAACTTTACTTATATAATACAAATTATTGATAGCTGGTAAATAATAAAAAATATAAAAAATACCATACATTAAAACGTTTCTTTTTTTTTTTAATAAAAGTACATCGCATTTAGATAAAATAAAAATTCATTTAAAACAATTATGTTTTAATGATTGTAAAAAAAAATTAATAAATGTAGGGTTTAACATATGACCTTTATGAAACAATTAATAAATCAATAACATGCTTATAAAAGTTGTATATATTCAAACGGTCACTGAACAATAAAAAGCAAACAATAAAAAATAGTTTTGAAATTATAATTTATGTACGCATATTAAAAATATAATAAAAAAATACCTACTAAATTACAGTGATACAAACATAAAATTTACAGCGATAACTTTACTATATACAATCGCAAAAAATTACGAATAAGTAAGTTTATTCGTTCAATAGTTAATCACTGTGTATTTATTATATACGTCGAAATTCTGATAAAAATGAAATTTTTTAACTTATTAATTATTATCCTACTTACCAAGAACAAGAGAAACTTTAGTTTTTACCTGATAGACTCCTGAACCTCGAATGGTCGGTACACATTGACCAAGCATAAAGAAACGCGCGCAAAACGAGTTTGTAAAGCATATGTCATTGGCAGCCAATGCCCAGCGCATTTTATTCGACATAATCAATTGCTTCCAGCTAAGCGAAGCTAAAACAAAATAAATAATCGTACTCGCCTACGTCGATATAGACACATGTATACATATAAATATATATATACACAAGTACCCCATATTCCAGGATCGTCGAAACACGAATCGTGATTGGAAACTGTAATGAGAGGCACGTGGTTAGGTCGATTGATGGCGTTATTGAAAGAGACGAGGTTATACACTTTCGTCTTGTTGAAAAATCCTATAATGAGAAAAAAAATAGATACGGTATACAACCGTAGCGCGAATGGCGGCGAGGGAGTGTTATACTACTCACTGATGAATATCTTGCTGAATATGCCGACAGCCGCCAACGTGATGCAAGACGCGACGTTCCACAAAATTCGTCGGTTCCTGAGCTTGGGCAAAACCCAGTCGATGTTGTATTCCTTCTTTGTGGCCATCGCGATACCGTTTAGGACACGCCGCCGCTACACACGCATAGTGTTGGTGGTTATCGTCGCGCTCCTCGGATGACTGCCACCATCGATCGATCGTTTGCGCGCTAAGTTATTTACCGAGGACGACGTCGCCGCGTAATATGAATAATAAATAACCGCCAGGCGACGCGCAACGGACGAAAAACGACGGACGAACGCGAACGAGAGCACGCGACGCGGGACTAAACGCCATTTTCGTTCTTCATACGAAAGTCATTTCACGGCGGCCGCGGAAGTGGTGTTGTTAAGTCGCGACGAAACCCGTGACGGAACCGACGACAGAATCCCCGTATCTGTGAACCAACGTAGACGATAACGATACGCGTCCGGCGCTCGCGCGTGTGTTTGCGGCTGTGGCGACAACAACAGCGCTCGGGGACGGCGGTGGTGACCGTGAGAAATACGCGCGCGCACGAACGTAACCGAATAACTGGTATGACGGGGCCGATTGGTTACGGTCGTTCGGATCTCATCTTACGGGTTTCGTCGTCGTTCGTTTCTCCCGGATAACGCGCGCGCGTACTTTTACGAACGTTTCACCTCGTTCGGAACAACATGTACCGACGACACCCGTACGTTACACTCTTTTCGCGAAACACGATTCCGATCGTCGCGTGTACGAACCGGATGGATAATTACGTGGGCGTCCATGCGCCATTTCCCCCCCCCCTGAGATTAATGCACGTTGACGTCTCGGGCTCTCGTAACGCGGTCTATAGAAGTCGACTAACCGAAGCGAACGAAAGGATTTTTCGGAAAGTAATAGGAGTTCGGCGGGGGTGGTCGTTATCGCGTAAACATCGTCGTTTGTCGTTACAATTTGGCACGAGACGTGCGCATCCGCGATCGGGAGGGCGAACGTCGGATTTTGACAACCGGCGGTCCGCCATAACTTTCGTAATCGTGTTTCGATCGTGTTACGTACGTTGGTCCGCCCGGTCGGTGGCCCGGTTACGACGATACAAAAACGCCTCGGGCCATCCGAAATCGATCGGAATCAAAAGACACGATCGTGTAAAATATTTATACGTTAACGCGCGTATAGTTTGGTACGCTCTATATATATATATATATATATATATGCGAAAACACCATGTCTATCGGAAAAAACGCCTTGGAATAAAAATGATTCGGTCCAATGTTAAACAAACGTGTTGTCGAGTTCATTTAAAATTGATGTTTCGAAACGTGTTCGGACGCAATTTGTACGTTTATTTATTTCGCGGAAGTAATATAAGCGGTCACGGGTCAGTTTTAACGCGTTAAATATTACAGGCTAAATTTGTATAACGCATTTATGTCTATATATATATTTAACAACGTGATTTCGCCAAAATGGTAAAGTTCGTGATAAATTTGTATCGATTTTTGAAATATCGTGATCAGGATAAATTTGTATTCGAACCTTTAAAAATACCGGGGAGCGTATTAAATATCGAATAGGATCGAATGTTCCTCTTGGAATGACGTAATCGTTGGTAGTTGTATTGCATTTATAAGGATTCGGTTCGCGTGATTGCGAAACATGCAAGTGGTACGACAAATTGTCCGTTCGATACGCTTTAAAAAATAAATAGGGGCGTTGAACTTTTTCATCGGTGCTTCGGTATAAAACAATTAGTCGCGACAACGAAGATTGGAAATAAAGAACTTGAAACTTGTAACACGAACAATTTCATCCGGGAGCTGTTAACGAAATACGCGAATTGTTAAAACGGGTAAGTCGAACGATATTTTTGAACGCATGTCACGCTTAAAGTTATATTATCGAAACCGAGCGAGTTATTTTTTTATTTTGAAACTAGTTAAAAACGTTAACTCGGTTAACTTAGCCGAGTTTATTATAAAAAAACCACTTCAACGAAATGGTCGCACGAAAATACGCTATCGATAAACTACCGTTTCTCGTAAATTACCGCGTTATCGAGCTGTTGGCATGTTCTTCCCCTACGCCTTTTCTCCTTACTGTATCTTGTTCTTGCGCCACGCTTGTCTTGGTCGTCACGTTAACGTTAAACGAAACGCTCACGACGTTTTATTTACTATAAAGCGTAATTATAGTCACCGAAACGCGCGTCCACGACAAGATGCCCCCCCCCCGTGAGGAATAACAATAAGTTAAAAATATTTCGTTCCGTTCGCGGGATAACAATTACGTAAAACGACAATTATTATCGCGCACGTACGGGTCTTAACATTGGAGCCCGTAATTACGGGAAACCCAACTTAAACGAAACCGCGACCGCGGTTGGCCCGAAGGCGATCGATAATTTCGATTATAACCGTGCCGGGATAACGCGTGGCTGTACTCAAATCCGTCACGGTATATCAACGGTAACGCTAACTGTTTAACGGTATTAAAGATGTTGAATTACGGCGCTGGTGCCGTGTACGAGAATTAGGGCGGGTAATCGTTTCGCGTTTAACTTGATCGCGTCTGTTATTATTTAGTTTTTTGTTCGAACGTCGTACGGCTAGACGACCGCCTTTATACGGCCGGTGAGAATTGAGAGATCTCCCTCGGAACGGTTAGTTTGGGTAAAGAAGAAGCACAATGGTCATTCGGCGGGTATGTCACGCGTTCTTTAGTACAGTAATTCGATAACATTAATCGCGTCAAGTACAAGTTATACGTATTTCTTAACTACGTACGACTTTTTTTCGTCGTTGTACGAATAAGTCGAATAATGAAATTGCAACCGCATAATATATATATATAGACGAATAATTAGCGTAAATAAAATTAACGACGCATTAACGGTCTATCGTTGTTGTGTCCGGAAAATCGGCGGGAAATTCGTTACGGATTTCGAACGATTTACTTCCGTTCGGAAAACGAATATCGCGATTATTTGGGGCACACGGCGGTGTACGAACGTTATATTTTCGTCGACCGATATATTGACGTTTAAACGACGAGTATTTAGCGTAAATTACTGCCGTATGGTTAACGGTTTTACGGGAGCGAATTTATATTCCTAAATGGCGTACGGTAGTTACGACTATAGGATTAAAAATCGAATTGTACGTGTTGTACGCCTACAAAATCGCTATTTTATTACGTTCGAAAGTTGATGCGTCGAGTGTTCGGCAATTGCGAATCGTGTAATCGGTACAATCGGGCAATAAAGATTAGATAAAACTATACTAGTTCAAGAGTGGATTCTTTCTGCTACGACTTCACGAAACAAAATATGGAACGTCATTAGATTATTTAACAGCGGGCTAGTACGCGAAAAAATGAAATATATAAACACGTACGGCCGTCGTTCCGCGCGTATTAATTTCAAATCACAAATGGGTCGCGATACAGCGGTTACACTACTCACGACCAGGCGCGTGAATAAAATCTCGTCGCCTCTCCTCGGGGACAGTAACGTTTCCGATATTGCGAGAATACTATTTGAAGCGGTCATGTGTGGCGCCAAAAATGTGTCGTTGGTCATTTTGCTTCGCTTTAAACGGGTAGGTTATGCCGTTCACTATCCCAGGCTTGTGTCTCTATTAGTGAGAGTTGTTAATTGTTTTGTGAATTGGTTTACCCAAGTTAATGGGTATGGGTTGAGTAAGTGTTTCGTGGTTGGTGGGAAGTGTGTTTTGTCAAGGAGACGGTTGTGACTAGAAAATGAGTTTCTGTAGAACAGCGCTTTGGATTGAGTTTGAATTAGAATTGAAATTTGTTGATTTTCGAAGGACCGAATTTTTGACGATAGTGGGTAGTCCCGTTATCGTACGGATACCGACGTTCTGGTGGATGGCTTTGACGCGTTTCCACTGTGAGGAACCAATGAAGGGCGCCCAAGAGGATCCAGCATACGTAAGGACGAGGGATTGTCGCTGGTCACTCGACTACGGTTCGCTAATTTCTTCATGTTTACGTTCCCCAAAAAAAAAAAGTCGATAATAAATAATTACGGTTACGGTAGTTCGCCGAACCGATATCGACGAACGGATTTTCGGCCTAAAACAAACGGATAAATAAAAAAACATTTATCCCGTTTTCGGAATACGCGCAAACCCGCCCCATGCGACCGAGGTCCGAAAGCGACGACGAAACGCAACTATCAACCACAAGCACTAGAGCGCACTGCCTGTATACGTTCGCCGGTACGTACCGCGCGTGCGATATATAAACGTATCTCACCGGTAAATTATTACGAACTCTGCGTAACGTTACCTATTTTCGTGTAGTCAATGGCAACTGTTAAATGTTTACTGTTCGATAATAATAAAAAAGAAATATATATATATATATCGGCATACTACGCACGTTTCATTCTCATACTAGTGCAGTTTTGAAATGCTATTTTCAATATAACTACAGAGAACCGTACTGCAGTGTAGCGTAGTAGTCTGTGTTTGATAAAAACTAATTCGCGGCGAAAATACTACGAAGCCGTAGTTTATTTTGTGTCGTTCGTTTTTTGAAAATGACCAGCTCGGCGGTGGCGCGTCAAGAAAGTAGTCCTCCCGGACTGCGACGGGAAAGCGAAATGTTCTATTTCCGCGGGGCCGCCGCGGGTAACAACCTAAAAAAACCGTACACGTTCGCCAGTCAACCGCAAGCGTTGTCCATAAGAGCTCAGATGGATCGGGACAAGTGAGTGCGACGAAGGCGATATATTCGTATATCGCGTTTTAATAATAATAATAAAAAACAAGTCACTTTTATTTTGAGATCGTATACCGGCGATGCTCGCCCGTAAAATAAAATACTCGAGACCGCGTCCAATATATACGCGATAACGCGTTTGTTTTTTATGTAATCGACTATTCAGTAGTGTGAATGTGTTGAAAATATTGTAATTTTTCGTTCGTTTATCGAGAAATAACGTACGGTACGTTTCGTTCAAAGCTTCTAAACAAATCGACGGCACTTTTTACGTGTAATATAGTAACGACGTATTACGGTGGATTGAGAGAGGGAGTGTTTGGGTGACTCGAACTCCACCTACACGTTTAACGACCGTCCGTCGTCGGATAGCGTAATTTATTCGATTGTGTCGGTCGTTCGAATATAATAGTGTCTAAACGATTAAGTATACTTTGATTACCTTGATTACGTGTTATCAGTAGTATTCAAGTAATTTGTAGAGATATTCAATTTTAACCAGAACATATTTTTAAGTCGTGTGTACGAACAAAATGTTTAAATATTGTTGTTTTCGATCGAAACTCGCGACGACTAAGCGAATTTATGCTATCTATTCGTTTATAAATACGCGTGTATAATAAATAAATACATGAATTTATATGACGTTTTAATTTATTTAACCTGACCTTAAGTTTTGAGGGTCGTTTGATAATTTTATTTAATATTTTCCCAACTCGAAAGAGAGTTATTTTGATTTTACCTGAAAATTATTGTCTCTTTCGGTGAATTCCGATTAGTTACTACTAAATATTTTCTTATTTTGTTATTTTCTAAGTATAACATATTACGCAATATAGTGTTATTTTCAAGGTAAAATCCTTGGAACCGTATAATGCAAATATATATTATTTATTATCAGTTCATTTTCATCAACTCGTAAATTCGCGTGATTTTGGTCAATATTTTGTAATCCACTTCGTCCTTATGTACGCTTTACAGTTCGTAGAACTGTATAAAACGTCGTAAAATGTTCGAAATAAACAATGTTTACACTATTTAGAAATCGAGTTAACCTATACGTTTTAATGTTGTTAATTTGTTCTCAATCCTTCGGCGCCGTATATTATAATTACGATAAACGACGCGTAGAAAAGTATAGAATATTAAAATAACGTGTTGAAATTATTACCATCCTGTGGCGTAAAAAAGTAAAAACCTGTAGAAATGTCAACTAGGTGGTTATTTACATTCGGAAGTCGAACGTTTAAAAATGTTAATGTAAATCTCTGGGAACTAGAGAGCGAAGTCTAGAAAGTCAAGCAGAGAATTGTATAGTGGATTTTTATCGTCGGTTTTGTTTGAGATTCGAATAGTAAAGACTATTACGATAAACGACGCGATAAATAATTTGTATCAAAAAAAAAATTAACGTTCTTCGCCGAAGTTTCGAGTTTTACGCTCTCTACGGTCAAAACACTTGGCTATAACAGTAGTCGAATAGTTAAGAATAGAAAAGTTCGTGAAAAGATTAAACGATAAATTTCACGGGGGTGAAATTAAATTTCGATATAACGTATACGTTATATCTAACGCAGTAATATTGCACTTTATGAATTTTGTTTCGTGACTTGTGGTTATTTGAATTTAGTATTTGTATAATTGTATAAATTAATATGTTCATTTTCACATTTTGCTTTGTTATATTATTTAATCGTTCTTAACATTTTTTCGTTATAATTATTTTATATATAAGTTTAATAATTTGGATCTAGGCGGCTGGTGGTATGGGTATATATTAGATTTATTAAAAAGTATTCGTGTCGTTTTATACTAAAGACTGAATTATGGAAAGAAAATACCTACTTATTTAATTTAAATATGTCGCTCGTTATAAGTGCGAAGCAAATTCCTATTAGTGAGACACGCTTAAAATTGTTGCTTTGTTTGGTTTAATTTATTATTTATAATTTAATAAAAAAGAATAATTTGCTATATATACACGCGATTTCTTAATACCGCATAAAGTTATCTGTTTAACGTTAAACCAACTTTGACATTGATTGCTACGTGAATTCTAAATAAACTTTCGTGTTTGCGTTAATTCGAATTTCAAAGCGTAATAATAGTTTATGTATACCGTAAGGTCTTACATTCGACGTAAACTGTTAAATGAATATCAAATTAGAATCCACTTGCAATATTCGGCATTACACGTATAATACGAAATTTTATCTATTCCGAATTCATACATTACAGTTTATAATGCGTTAATGTTTATTAGTAGACACTGTATACTTTTTATAATCCGTAGTAGAAAACCGTGAATATTGATTTTTATCTTATACGCAAGCTTATTATATTTAATTTATAACGTCACGTGTATACCTTTGATCGTTTCTACGATTTACTCGAATTTTTATTTTATAACTTATTATAAACAGGCTGGTACATAATATTATACACGAAGACGCTTTCATCAATAGCATTCATAATTTTCTGTTCAAAACGAACGAAATTATCTTGTACATTACAATAAATACTACGATTATATTTTACTAACTTATACGTATTTGAAAACAACGAAAATAACCGAACATATTTATATACCGATATAGTTCAAATTTAATATAAGCCTCGGTTTTATATATTCGACACTCGTGATTATGTAAAATCGTTTTAAATAACTTTTAATGGTTATACCGGTAAATAAATAATATAATCCAAGTTAATATCTTCTATTGATTTAATAAAAGATTACTTCTTAAAGACGTAGTTAAAACACGCCATATACACGTCGGTCGTCAGCAGTATAAATTATGTTACGGTCAAAGCCCGATTGTCAGTCAATAAATTCTACTTTAAAAATAAAAATCTATATAGGTTGTTCACCTTCGGTTCTGTTAAAAACTTAAAAACTACTAAATTTATTTACCGGGATTTAATTAAAATCCCCTAGTCATTTTATAAATAAAATAAAGTATAAATTGTTAGGCGTATTTGTGTGTGTGTGTCTATATTTATGGACATATATGCTAATATCTAAAATTATTATTTTCGGTCGGCAAACTTAAAAACGTCTGGATTTATTTTATCTGGATTATATTTATCTCCTAAGTGTCCTATTATACAATCTTAACATGATCGAGTAGAAAAAAATCTAAAACTCGTAGTTTTGTGACTATATAGAAATGGCAGTCATCACGAATAAATTTAACGATAAGTATTCAAATGAAAAATGTGTTTTTTTAATCCCATACTTTAGGCCGAGTTTGTGAGCGTTTTAATTTCGGATTAATGAAAACATTTGTAATCGATACATTATAGTCCTACGTAATTAGCGCGTTTATAAAATCATTATTTAAAACGTCTATTATGGTTTGTTCAAATAGTTTTTCTACCACGTACACCTATAATTGAAAACAAAATTGTCAAATTAGCGGACTGTTACAATACACAAATCGTGTGCTCTAATCTTGGTCGGAATATACGACGATTTATATATTTATAATAATATAATATATAATTTATAATAAATATAACTATAATATAATATAGTTATATTTATATTTATAACGGAGACGTTATCGTACGGTGTTACCGTTTTATGCTGTATTCACATGTATAAGGTCTACTGTAAATATACCTATGGCTATGTTAGGTTTGCCGTAATAATATTCATATTTTAACACGCCCGTTCTGGTCATCCGTAGAGGATAGTGTACATTTTATACGATCGATTGATTATACGCTTTTAGGACAACAACCGCCGTCGTCGCCGATCGATATTATCGATTAAGAAGTGCGAGACGCGGGCGCGATCGGCGGACCGCACGCGACTATTACGTCTGACCGTCCGTAAAGACCATCGGAATGACCCAGGGTGCCCAAAGTGTATCCCCGGAGAAGTCATGTATTATTCGTATACAAGATCGATTGAAAATGTATCCGAAGGATAAAAGTCCATCGTATTCGAAAAACTGATTTGAACGACGCTAGTGGTTAATTAAGCAAATTACCGGGAAAATTGAAAAACGTGTCAAATAAATTACCAACTAGGGACAATTCGCTACCGAAACGTAGCGATTCTTCCGCGTGAAAAAGTGTTCGCAGACAAAATAAACGAATAAAAAGCAAACAAACGCGTCAATTTGTAAAACCGATACATTTTTCGTTTTACGCGGAATTTCAAAACAAAAAACCGACGAGAAAAACAATTATCGTGAGAGAGGTGGTCCATATATAAGAGATACGTACACGGACTGGAAATATAAATCGAATTATTCGTGGGTAGACGCGGAGAAGTCACAAGAGCGTAAAGTTTACTAAATAACTTTTGCACCCCCGCGGACGTAAAATTGCCAGTCCGACCCCGAGGCGTTCTCTTCCACCACCAACGAGCTACACACCAGCCGACCACCGCCGTGCTCAACATTATACGATAGGTCGTAATAACGCGCGTTGTCGTGCTCGACAGCGATTCATTATAATCCGAATTTTCAGCCGTCGTCAAACGCGTGGTGTGCCGCCACCACCGAGGTCATCGTATAATACGTAAATACGCGCTGTGTATATTACGTTTTACAACGTGTAATCGCTGTCACGAGAACACGACTTCGTAATGTACAGGACGGTGTGCGTATAAAAGACTCGGGGGGAATCTAAAATCGTTCACACTGCGTTCATTTCCAAAAACCTATGGAAATTTGTAAAAATAAACAACAACGATCAATTCAAATAAACGATCACCCGACCGGGTGTTTGAGAGTTGTGTTGTCTCTTATAATAAATTTGGCGTAATCGGTTTAATATTTCTTTGTATAGTTTATCGAAACGTAGGCAATCGAACTAGTTGTTTAATTCGTTAAATACAAGTTTGATAATACCAAACTGAAAATATTTTCGAATAATTTCCGATTCCCAGCGATGCCATGAATTTAACGTTTACGCAACGAGACGCGTGTCGTTAATTTTTATTTTCGACTCCACATTCCGGTAGTGTTCGGGTGGCGCTTAACGTGACGAACTTTTCTATTTGATCAGCAGGTATCGAAACGACGAAGTACAGGAAAATTAAAAAATCCGAATAAGATCGACATATCCGATTTTTGTCGAATCGAAGTTCGTTTTTCCGTTATAATCCCGAACATAATAACGCGAGATAGTGCTACGCGTTTATGAAAATAATTTCAAAAGTAGCGGACTAATTTTCGGGTACGTGCTTTCGAAATTTCAACAATATTTCCGGGTTTACTCGTCCGTACGAATTTACGACAATTCGAAATGTTAGAAAAAAGAAAACGTTCGTTTCATTCGTAAGAATGAATTTTTTCGTATTCATTCGTAGAAACAATTCTTACACTACAACGACGGGATACCGATCGAGTTATTTAAACGAAAAAATAACCCGTAACTATTTCAAACGGATAATCGGTAAAAATCGCGTAGATAATTAAATTTTTCGAAATTACGATCGGGGAATTGTGCCAATTGTGCACAACGCTTTGCGCACTCCCTATATTGTATGTATATATATAAACTCGTACACTTATATATTATTCGGTCGGGGTGTTTGCGTGCGTGAGTCCGGTATATACCCGAAGCGAGGTCGTTATACCCGAAACGGGCACGCTTGGCCGTTTTTTATTCTTTCTATGCAACGGTCACCCGCCGCCGTGCCTAGCCGCACTGACCCGCGCGTGTGTGGTGGTCAACTGCGGCGGCCAGCGCTTGCGTACGGCTGTCGCGCACGAATCACCTTTCTCGAGGCCCACTAAAAACGTATCCGTACACCCACGCACGTCGACAGTGGCCAGTGAAGCCGGTGCCGTTCGACCCAATGGCCGTCTCGTTTGTCGGGTGGTGTCGTCGTCGTCGTCGTCGCCGTCGTCGTCGCGACCGTTGTTTTACTTATTCGCGTGCGGCCGAACGACGAGGAACCGTCGTCCCTCCACCGTCCCTGCGGTGCTGGTACCACGGCCGTGCCGTTTCCGGTAGACGGGCCTGAACGTGCACGACCCTCCCCCCCCCTCCGCGGAAACGATGCGAGAAAACGGTACCAGCGTCGGCGGTAGAAGTGGAGACACTTCGTCGTCGTCGTTCATGGTGATCGGAAGCGGTGGCGGCGGTGGTGGTACCGACGAAGATGGCGACGACGATCGCGGTTGCCGGCGACACTTTGTCCGGACGCTGGATTCAAAGCTGAAGAAACTGCAAAGGCGTGATCGCGGCGGCCTCAAGCAGACGTCCAGGAAACCCGTGTTCGTGACCACCGTAAAGACGGGCATTTTTCTCGACCCGCCGCCCGATTTGGCCGTCCTGCTCGGGCTCGACGACCGCGGATCGTCGTCCACCAGCACGGCCGCCGCCGATTTCCACCCGACTCGGTATTATTCGTACGCCAGTAAACCGCGCGTGCTCTACGACAAAACGCACCAACGCGCTTCGAGAACCGACCGCCAGCCCGAGTGAGTATTGTTCCGCAGCGGTACGCAGAGGAAATGTACGATTTGATTCTGTGGCGGGGGTTGTGGTGGTGGGTCGAGGTGCGCGGGTAGAAAAACCGAAATACGCGAGTTTCGTTTTTTAAATATTTTAGTACCGTCGAACGCCCAATAAAATACGGTTGATTTTTTTCGACATTTTCGCGGTCAATTGCACGAGTTGTACAACGTATTTCCGAACGAACGATCGCGACAGAATTAATATAATCTTATTAGTAAGGGCGAACGATTTTTTTTATTTTAGAATACGCCTCAATATTTCAACGTCGTGTAAGACGTTTCTTTTACGAATCATCTTATTTTTGTACCGTGGTAGAAACTTACATTCATCCGTTTCGGAGTACTTAACACTGAACGATTTTAAAATGTTTCTAGAGCCGTCGCGATTTCATTTACGCTTTTCGTACGTTCGAATTTCAATATTTTTAAATAGTAATTGGCGGATACTTAAAAACGAATTATTTAAATTTGGAACGTACGAGCTACATGCAATTTAATAATTTATTCAAAAAGTGTTCGTTTTAAAAAAAAACACGTTAAGTACACTCAAAAACGGTTGTTTCCTATCAATATAAATATAGAAAGGGGCAGCGCGCTGGATAGTATATAAAAATCTGTTTTTATACATGAAAATAGTACGCCACCCTTCGAAAACGTATACGAGTTAATTATTATCGCCGGCAGTACCGGAAAAATATCGTCATTGACCGTAACGGGGATGTGTTAATTTTTCTTTTCGTCCGTTCATCCTTGGACCTCAGTAATTATACATTTTTCGACAAAAGTCTACGATCGTTTTGGTTAATGTAAATACAAAATTTTTATGAAAATAAATCACGGCCGCGTATAATTTGTATCGTATGAATCGTACAAACGTGATTTATAACGTTTCGAACTACTCAATCAGAATCGGTTTTGCGAGTACGACGATATTCCCTGTATTTATTTTCCAGATTCGATAGTATAACCCTGAGATCTTTGTCTGAACCTAAGGCAGTCGGTTCAATATCCTCGGCAGACAATAGTTCGATTTTCTAGGTATAAAAAAAAGTTAATCGACACATTACTGTAATTGGTATTAATGACGGGGGGTGGGAGGAGGACATTTTTAACATTTCGCCGTCATTGTTGTCACACGTTTGACTGGAACATAATACGTATCGGGAAGTGTCCGTGTACACGTATACAATAGTAATTATACTACGCGGCGTTCTTCGACCGTTTTCCCTGAATATGTGTCGTGCTACTTGTATAAATAACGTAAAACGTCCGGACAGCAATTCAACTCGACGTTCTTGGGGTGACGTAAAAGCGATTTGTTTCCAATCACGGACGAACGATGGCGTATTATTATGTCGCACTACGGCCGTGGGCTGATTAAGGCGCGGAAACGAAAAACGATTAAACGTCGTTTTTAAGTTGAATTTCGCGAATTCGTACCGGAACGAATTTCGAAATAGTTCGAGAACGGTTTCGTCTGGAAGGAAAAATGTTTACTTCTATTCGTACGCACACAGATTACACGAAGAATGACGGACGACGAGAAGGACGTTTAACGACCTACCATAAATACGTACGCGTTTTTAATACACCATCACGCGCGTGTACGTCACGATCGTTTATATAACAACGAGTAACGACTGATATTGATACGAGTAATAACAATCAGTAATAATTACTAATAACCGGTCGGTCGGACGAAGTAGAACCATAAAGAATATTATGTTCGTATTAAATCGAAATGTGTGTATGTATATATATACACACACACGGACAGACAAAAAACCGTATAACGTGACGTTAAACTGGTTCCCGAACGTTCGGAACTGTCGCCGTTGCGGATGATTGTCGGACGTATTCGAGACGGAAAAAACTCTGCGTATCGTCGGTGCGATAAAAAAAAAGAAGTCGTATTAAACGACCCTACGAAAATGTATCGTAAATGAACGTAAAGACCGTGTTACGTACAGAACACGTATTGAGCGTACTTATTCCGTTGTAGACGGGTGCGACAATAACCGACGTGAATACGAACGGCGAGAATCGCGCTAGACGGAGAGATCGGATGTCGAAATAGCAGAGGTTCGAGGAGATGGTGCGATTCGTGGTTTTTTTCGACGGTGCAGTCTGCAATCGTGACGGATGCAAATAACCGATCGCGCGCGGCTCGACTCGCTTAGTTAAACGTTAAAGCGACGACGAATTATTTTATTTTTTCAAAACGCGAGTTCGTAAAGTCGAATTCTTAAACAGGCGGCGTTACGTAGTTCTCTGGAAATTATTTCCCAGAACGTCGTGACGAAATAAAAAAAAATTGAAATTTTCACACGATATCATCCGACGGGAGAAAAATACAAAATTTATCCGACGCTTAAATAGAATTACGTATTTTGTTCGTTTTCGTTAATCGGGCACTACGTAAATATAAGTCCGGCATTTTGACGAGAGTGGTCACACGTTTACGCCGCACCTGTTTATAGCGTGCACAGGGTCCTATAACTACAAAAACTGTGTATACGAGTCGGGCGATATCGGACACCCAGGTAGGAGCCGATAGAGGTGCGCGGTACGAGCGTGAAATAATCGACTTTTCGAATTTACCGTTGGCTATTTTGTAATCGGGATTGGTTTTAGGAATAAAATTACGCCGTCACTGTTCGAGTGTCCGCGAAAAAATGATTATTAGGACGACGAAAAATACTTTCGACGAACGTTCAGCGAAAACGATAAATGTTTATCGGGACGTAAAACGTAATTATTGCCCCCGAACGTTTATTCCGACGAATTGTCGTCGTGTGATTTACGAGTCACCTATATAAACGTGTTTACATCACGGTGACTAAAATCGGAATAACGAACGCTTCGAAGAGACGTACTTAGAATAACATCGGTTTTAAACGAAACCCGTGGAAATTCGCGTCACAAGTTTAATACCTTCGACACCCATTCCACCTTTCCCAGTCAATATTTCTAATAGGCAATAGAAAACTGTTTTAACTCGGTAGTGTTCGCCCGTTATATCATAAAACACGATTTTATTCTCGTTCGGCGTATTACATAATGTTTTACAAGTTTTATCGCGTTTATTTCGGGGGCTATTCGTTCTTATAATTCCCATAAAAAAAGCAAAAAAATACTTTTTCTAGTTAATAAAAAAACCGAAAAAACCGCCGGAATCGACTTAGATTTTTATAACGCGGCACGCGAACGGGTCGTTAAATACGCTCACTTTTTTTTTCTTTCTACAAACCGTAAAACATTCGCTCGTCCTCTTGACAATCTCCCGCACCCGCTCGCTTAATCAATTCTTTAGGAATTCGGATTTGGGTCAAACTAATACCCTCGAGTTATTTTGAAAATTTTTTTTCGCAGTATGTGCAAACAAATGGGTTACACGAACATCATGCACGACAAACGAGTGGTCAGAGGCAGTAATTTCGCGAAAAAGCCATACGTGAGTTACGTTTACGAACATTTCGAATACGTCGTTTTACACGGCATACATATATTTATATAAATACATATATTTAACGAACTATTGAAATATTTAGCGTCCCAAATGGAACCCGTATTTTGGGTATGCTAAACAGTTATCGTCCGAGGTGAGCGCCTTGCTTTTACGCATGCGCCGTGCGGTCCGCATTTTTTCGCAATTTTTTTTTTTTGGCTTTTGAAACGCTGCAGAATTGACATTTAGTTCACCGTCTATTTTTTTTCGTTAACTAGAATATTTTCGTCGTACCGTAACACGACCGTTTAAGTATACGGTATTTATTACGTTGAATCGTGTAATTTACGCAGTTAGGTAAAGAATCGCCTGCCGCACGCGAAGCGGAAGCCCGTCGACGCGCCATGGCCAGGAAAAAAGCGATGGACTACCAAACCAGGGCGTTGCGGTTACATCTGGGAGCACCGAAACTCGGTAGAGGTCGTCAGAACGTGGACATCCAAACCGACAACCATCTGGAAGAAGTAAGAACGGCGTTCGTGAAATTTACGCTTACGAAAAATTATGTCGACGTCGATAAAGGAATTTATATCCCCTCGGTTTTGGCGCGTTATTTCTCAGTGGCGTACTAACGGGGGGGGGGAGGGAATAACCCTCCACCGAAATTTTTTAGGAAAAATTAATTTCTTACGAGACGTATATTTTTAGTCAATAATAACGAAAAACTAAAATATTTTTAAACTTCGATACACGTTATAATATAACGTGTTCGTTAAAAATGAATAATCTATTAAAGTTTATAAAGTGTCTTGTTTCGTTAGGATCATCCGATTTATTTATTTAAAAATTATTTCCCCCCCCCAAAAAAAAAATTCAGATCTAAGTACGCCACTGTTACTATTGATCCTAATAATCCTAACCGCGGTTAGGTTAGACATTTTCTTATCGCGTTCGTTTCGATCAACCAAAATCGGTTCCAAGCATTTTGGCTGGTACTACCCTTATACTACAGTCCACCGCTCTACCAACTGAGCTACCGAAGGCCGTTAGGCTGGTACTACCCAATGGTCAATATCCATACGTGTACGATAACGACGCGAACGGAAAACCAAATTTACGATTTTCGAAATGCGAAAATTGTGTTTTTTATATTACGCGCGCGCGTTCCCGCGACGCGAGATATTTAATAATTCGTTTACAGCTGTTCGAATATCCACCGTGCCAAACGTCCGGAGCCCAAACGGACTTCGACACAGACCAATTATCGTATCCGGGAACCGGAACGTCCACCGGCACGGACGCGTCTACCCAAGTGGACGACAAAGATGTAAGTGGGACGACAGTTTCCAACTATTATCGAACTCGCTAACCGAAATCGGGTCTGGTAAAATTAACCGAGTCGTGCGTTATTTTATCGTCGACAAACAACTTCGCTGGTAAAACGAGCGAAAAAGTCGAAATGCCGAATGTTATATTTGTATCTATGTAATTAAAAAGAGATAAAAAGCGTATCGTTGCCGTTTAGTTGTTCGATTTCGACACCGAAGTGACGCCGATAGCGGAGAGTTTGATCGCCGACGTATTTAGGCAAGCAATGCGTGAGGTACTGTACGAAGACGAGTTGGACGTAAGAGCGCGACAACAGCGGGCGTTGTACCTACGAGGTACCGTCGAAGAAATCGGAAAACGACAAAGACTGGAGCCCGAAGACGTTAGGCTGAACAAAACTGTCGTGAGTACACGGTATTTACGTTCCGTTCTCTCGGCGACAATACGCGTTGAATAATTCACGTTCGCGTTCTAATTGTCGCGCCGCGCCGAATGATTGCGAATGAAACGGATTTGTATATGTCGCCGTAGGCCGACGACCACCACGCTCAATTATTCGACGACGGCGGGAAAAACGAAAGTGCGCGAACGTTCCAATTGACGTCGGACTATGTGACTGAATTGCTGCCCGAAATACTTAACGATCTGAATCTAAACGGATATACCACGAACAGTACGGTCGATACGGTACAAAGTACGTAAAATGTCTTTTATTTTTGAGTATACGATCCCGTTGACACGTGTATCTAATAAAAGGTCCCGAATTCGTGTCATGGCTGATGGGCGAACTGCATTTAGATGAAACGAAGCCAATCGAAAACGACGAAACGTTAAAAAGTAATTTTTAAATTATACGCGCTTAAATTCGCCAACAATTGTTCATCGTTGTCAAATGTCGAACGTAAGACTATTCTTTCATTTCGTAAAAATTAAGCTAGGACGCTTAGCGTTCGTTAGTTCGTTTGTCACGAAATAATACATTTCGTTATTACGATTTGTATCGTCTTTGAAAAGAAAATCTTTTTTTACAATCGATTTAACAATTCGAATATTTTTTCGATTTTTTTTTCGAAAAATTTTTCAATTTTTTCAATTTTAATCATTTTCAATTTGATATCGAATGAAATATCGGCGGCACGAACGACAACGATTTACATAATAGTTAACCGAAATATATTTTCTATTAAATACTATGGAAAAGGGACGAAATAAGCTGGAAAATATTACGTTACGCGTTGATTCTTTTAAAATTGGCACTAACCACGGAGGGACAACATTATTTTGAGTTCTTAACGTACTCGCGTTTTATCGACCAACGAACGAATAATTCGTTTTAATAACCGAATATATATCTAGGTACGATCCACGAAATTATAACGCGACGTTTGGAGACGTATAAGGAAGTTACTGACGTGCAAAGCATTCGGAAACCCGAAGAACTGTTCGAAGAAATTGAATCGATAACGTCGCAACCCGACACGAAGAACGAATTGGACGGCCGATAGCTAAGGGCACCTAGTAGGAGTGAGTGAGAACATACGCGAGAAGTTTCTGTACGTTTCGTCCATTGCGTTTAGAATAGTATACGCGATTAAATACGAGTCGAAGGTCACAAGCTTGTGTACGCCTTAGAAGGCGACAGAAAGAAATGCCTTAATAATAATAATGATTTCTACGATAACCGTAATACCGAAATAGTTCGAATTCGTATTTTTGTCGAAAGCTACGAAAATATCTAAATGAATCGTATAATCGTCGAATAAGCGTATTATTTATCATTTTTCGTCGAGAGTGGCGCGTTTTACGATCACGGAAAATCAAGTTACGTATAAAACCGTTCATTTTTGTTCCCGTAAAGGAAGAAAGTTACGTAACGTCCACGAATATAAAAGACGCGTAAACGTAAATCTACGGCCGTCGACATATCTTTTTGCGGATCCACTTGGGGCGAAACGAAGTGGACGAAACGAGCGAGAATTAATCGAAAGTTTACGTTGTCGTTTTCAGTTTTAGATACAAACCATTAGACGAACACCAAGTCAAGCTTCAATCAAAATGTTCGTATTTTCGTTAGAAAAAAAAAGAGACGTACGCCTATAAAAATATATGTGATTAATATATATATATTATGAATTTGTTGAATCGTATCAAAAGTCTATATTGTATTTTCGAAAATAAATATCAAAAAGACGTATTAAAAAAAAAAAGCGATTTTTCGTGTTCATCTTGTGTGTGTGTGTGTGTGGGTGGGCGGGGGGATGAGACCCACCCAGTCCACTCTACCCGGGCGGAGTGGACTGAAAGCGGGCGCTTATTAAATCGCGATTAAGAACAAGTATCGTGGCGGTCTACGCGAATCCGAAATTTCGGAAAGAGGGTTTACACGTTCGTCTTTTTTTTCCCCGTTATTGTCGAGGGTTACGGAAAGCAGCTGTTTGTGTGCAAAATACATAATAGAAAATCCATATCTAATACGTCTAAATTAACACCGCAACGGCCGACAAATATTAATATATTATTCCGATTCTCCCTTATGGATATATTTGACAATGATAAATTATTATTGTCGCGAAATATTTCGCGAGTTATCGTTACCGAGTGCGCGACAACGGCGCGAAATGTAGAAAAAACGTAAAAGGTTCGATGGCGACGATAGTGTGTACATTTTCGTTAACGAATGGCGTATAAAATATCTACGAGATTCACTGCGACCCCAGACTCTTTGTTTTCGGAACGAAATACGTATACCAAGTATAACGATTAAATGAAAATTCGCGGTTTTTTTATTCATTACGAACGGTTCGTTATATTTAGAACACGTATATCGCCTACCGAACGGTATACCGTTAACCGTACGCGAAAACGCGTAAAGTCGAAGGCTTAAAATTAAATCGCGCAGTTTCCGTTTCGACCGATACTTTTATTCGAAAACACGTACGTTTGATTTTCGCCGTTAAAAACGGCGTACGTTATCGCGAGATAAACGGCTAGGTTTACTCGATAATTGGCGATTCGAATAATTGAATAATAATAATTAAACGATTCGTTAAGGAACACTTTAAAGTAAAAATTGTTTTTAAAAAAACCAATTTCGGGACGTTCGGGAATACGTGTATAAACAGCGTACGTATATAGATTGGAAACGGACATTGTACCGCGGACATTACAAAAGAGTGGGACGGATTGTATAAAATAATATTTATAGTACGCGAAATGTATTTCGCGTACACGGATTTTACGTACGTCGGGATTTTAAGCGCGTTCGTTGGTCGAACACGATCAAATGAACTCGCGGCGGCCGCGGCCGACGAACATTGGAAAACTAGAAACACCGTTCGGTCCGTCCCGGACGAGTCCCGAGAACAATCGCGGCCACAGTGGTACAGTGGTTACCGGAACGCGAGAAACTCCGCGGATCGTGCGACGGATTTGGGTATTTACCGTCCCGAAGACGGCGGGGCCGTGATTGTCGGCGTGTACGTCCTAACTAGGGGGGGGAATCGTTACGACGTTCAAACGCCGTCGGTTAGCGTCGTCCCGATAATTTTCTACTCAAACGATAGTCCGGCGAATTACGAACGGTAGAATAATCGGCACGGAACGCGTCCGCGTTCCGCTCGCAACGACGTTCGCCGCCGGGCTCCGGTCGGACGACCGCGCACGGGACGCTGTAAGCGCGAACGATGGCTGGCCGCCCCCCATCCTCTCGAAACGTCGACCGTAATCCCGTTCTGGCGGGGTACACACGCCGTCGTGGTACGAGCCCGCGGTACGAGCGCCGAACGGATGGGTGACGGGGCGGACGACAAACAGGTGCTGCAGCCGTGCGTAATTCGGGCATTGTGAAAATCCGCCACAAAAGCTTTCGTTCCGCGCGCGATTCGATACGCGTATTCTACACTGCACCCGCGTACACACACACACACACGCGCGCCCGACCTTTTATTATACAAGTTACTACGATGGCGGCGGCGTACACACCACCCGCGCGTCGTACGTACGGACGGGCAATATACGCCCGGCCGTCCATGCGCCGGGTGCGCGCGCCCGCGCGCTCGTCTTCGGCGTTCTAACCGTTTCGGGTAGTTTCGAAGTTTTTTCAACAGCCCTCAACCCTCCCACACCCCCGGTACATCGATACGAGTCGACGATACGTTCAATATCCTATTAGCGTACGGTCCGGAAAATTCGGAAGGGTTCCCCACTCTCCACCGACTCGGCGGGACTGGTTCGTCCGCGGCGCGCCACAATCGCCCCTCCGCCGCCACGATCGACGCTGCGGCGCGAGTCCGCTAACATATTGTTCCGATCGAAAACGGCCGTCGAACGGTATTTTTCGGCGAACGGACGTTAATACCGGAAACGGTACGGTGGCCGTAACTACGGCGCTCTCGGGGGCACGTCGACAACTTCGCGTAATTAATAATGGGCGACGATTATTGTTGGCCGGGCGTCCGACAGTGACGTTTTTCCGAATTCCGTTTTTGTCACGCCGCGTAATGACGCTTTAATTACGCGAACGAACGAACGGATTGCGGGCGATATCGAAAAACGGCCGGACGTTCCGGGGCTACGTCCCGGTTACGCGTAAATTGGTAAAACGTTCGGAACGGACACGCCGTCGTCACGGTTCTCGGTGGCCAGAGCGGTATTTCGGTCAGACAATCGGTGAAACCGTTACTCGGGTGGCGAATGTCGCGCATGCGCGGCCAAACGACGAATGTTACGCTACGCCCGGAAAAATAATAGGCGACCCGACTAACTAAAAACGAAAAAAAAAAAAAACACGAAAAAAATAAAAAAAACGCCGAATACTCGTCGTTTTTTTATTCCGCCTGTCCAAAACACGGGCACGCTGCGGCGATTGTTGCCCGTATATTTTCCGGTTACGTACGATACGGATCACCGTCGGTGGCGCCCCCGCCGAGTGAAAACCGATCGAATCGTCCTCTCGGCGAAGGGCTACCCGGGGACGAACGCGCGGGCGCGCGACGACCCACTCGGCCGGAAACGGGTAGAAAAACGCGCTCGTTTCCGCCGTCTCGCATCGTCGTCGCGACGCGGGTGTTTGTTGTTTTTTTTACGACCAATCGATCCGTTCGCGATCGATTCGATTTCGTGATGACACGCTATCGACAGCCTAATAGTTTCCAATGGCTTTTAATAGTATTCCGTACTAGGAGCCTATGTGTGAGCGCGTCGTGCCCCCCCGAGCCACTTTTCGCCGATCTATACGACGGCGGCGTAACGATAGCGACCGTTTACCTGGCCACTCACGTCACGATCGCGAAACACGCGTTCCCGTATAGGACCCTAATACCGGGTATCCTTAATAAAATATCCCCATGCAAAACGACGACGTCGTCGATAGAAAACGAAAAAACGGAATTATTTAAACGACGATTATTAAACGGTAATAAAAGACGGACGGGATTTTGGAAAGGTTATCGCGGAGGCGTACGATTGTAAAACCCTCCGTTACTGACGACGATTGAAATCGTTCCTGGCCGAGTGGCGTTTTATTTTGGAAATCTTCGTGTTCGGGGAGTTTGAAATTCCGCGCACACCGTCTACCTCAGCGTTTACCAACTTCTTTTACTTACGGAACCCTTGCAGGAGTTTGAACATTTTGAGGAACTCCTATTATAGGAACCTCGATATTTTACCATAGGATAAGGGAACTAAAAATAATTTTTATATTTTCCCAAATTTCTCACGGAACCCTTGGCGCCGGCTCACGGAACCCTTAGGTTCCGCGGAACACCAGTTGGGAAACGTTGGTCTACCTAATATGACGCGTACGTACAAAACGCGTGTCCGACGCGAAACGAATACGGCGGGCTCCGGCGTCGCCGAGTGCCGGTATATGCCGAACCCGACGACGTATATCGGGCACAACGTCTGAGCGCGTTAACGGAAACGGTCGGGTTAATCGCCCGTTCGCCGGCCTATCGGACCGTCCGTTACCAATCCCGGGGTTTCCATCCCCGGCGCGCGGGGGGGGTTCTTTTTTTTTTCCGACGCGCGCGCGGCAGCTGTAACAATCGGCGCGAAAACTTTTGTCCGCGCCCAAATCCGTTCCGTAAACATTGGTTTTGATCGGTAATCCGCGCGTATTCGGCGGACCACTCGAATAGCCGCCGGCGGACCTACCAACCCTTCTCGTTCGCGCCGTCCCGAAGACCTAACCCTGCGGAACCGTTCTTACATACACGCGCTATTATCGCGTTAGATCCTTATTGATGATGAATTCGGCCTGACAAGTCCGTTTCGCCATATTCCCTTCCTCCTCCTCCTCCTCCTCATCCCTACCACTATCCTCCTCCCCCCCAATACCCTTCGTTCGCGCGTTTTTTCCAGCCGCTGCCGGCTCGACACGATTTTTTTTTTTACGTAAAAAGGCCAACGTGTGTGCGTGTGTGTGTGTGGGGGGGGCGTGGAGTCGTTAATTGTTTCGCGTTAGGACTTCCCCGTTCGGTATTCGGGGTGAACTTTTCGAACGACCGTCGAACCGCGTCCGTAAATAATTCTGGCGAAAGACCGCGGCTGTCGAACTTTAAATACGTGTATCGTATTTGCGCGTATCCGAATACACGACCTTCATAATATATTCGTCGATCGATAACGCGTAAACAGTTTTACGACCGACGTACTGATTAATAATACAACGCCGGAACGAACGGATTTGCGCGCTCGACGAGAACGTAAACGAATTAAGTCGAATCGCGAAAACCGCGGTACCGATCGACATTTTCAAATATTTCGACGGTCGACAAAACGTCCTATGAACGCCGGTATTCGTAATCGGTAACAGGTAACGTGCGTCGGAACGTTTCGTCGTGATTTTAATTAAGTTAAAAAATGCTTCAAAGCGACTACGAGGTCGATTATGGACATAGTTTTCCTTAATTCGCTACCGGCTCTGTTAACGTTTTGCCTAACGAATACGCGGCTTCAACGTTATACGGTTACCGTCCTGGAAAAAACTCGAAACCCCCTCAACTTAGGAACGTTATACTACGTTATTTTGAGTAAGAAAAAAAAACGGACGAGAATAGTCTACGAACGTGCAGCGTTATTAGCTCGCTGGACGAGTGATTGTTAAATGTACGCGCGGCCGTATACATTTTGGCGCGCGTAAAAAGTGGCGAAAACAACGGCGATTTCGGAAACTAATACGTACGTAAATAAAATTCGATCGACCGTAGGAAGTCGTCAACGATTCCGATTTCTCACCGGCGATTCTAACGCGAACGCGTTAGCGTACAGCGGTGTCGTCGGATATCCAAAACGTACGCGAATTATAAGGCGGTTTTCTCGCGACCCGAATTTTACGTACGCCGTACGTTACACAAACGCGTGCGGTTAAACACGTCCGAATAAGGGGAAAAAAATTAGTACGATATACTCGACGGGACGGTAACTAAGTGTACACGGAACACACACACACACATATATATATATATATATATATATATATATTATAGAATACACAATACACATAAATATAGGCCGCGGCGACGCGTTTACTCGTATTTAGAGTAAATATTGGGTCACCTGGGGACCGGGGCGAAAAAGTTCTGACGTCGGGCGTCATCCAGATAACGGCTCTTTTGTGTACGGTTGTTTTAGCGCGCGATACAATATTGCAATCGAATCTAAGTGCTATTAGAGAAACCCATTGGACGATAAACAATACGGGACGTGTTCTCCCCAAAAGAGAGAAAATGTACGCGCCCGCGTACTCTCTAGAGCGGCTGAATCAATAACGCGTTATTATTATTATATTCGCGCGGGCGCGTTCGTTTCGAAATACGGAAATCGCTCGTCCCCGAAACGGCGAAGAAAAAATGTCCCCCTCTACGCGATGTACGCGGCGTTTAATAATAACGTATCGGCGCGGGCGGGCGAGGTGCACGATAAACGCGCGGTAAAATGTATCCGAAAAGTAAACCGGAAACTGTTCGATTACGACGTTTACGCGCGTAATTATTAACATATTCGTCCGTCATATACGGCGCGATAGAAATACGAATATCGCGATAAAGTTTCGCCTCCAAGGGTATCGCGGTATCGCGACTTTTGCACCGTCGCGGTAAATATACGCGTGGAAATATTTCCGTAAAAACAAAATAAAACGACCGTTCCTCGAACGGTTTTATTCGTTCGTGGTGACTCCGCAACGACCGACCGCGGCGGATACCTTCGAACGACTCGACTCGCGACGTTGTCGTTACTAATACTGTTATCGTCGTCGTGCTGCGATAATAACGACGAAAGTACAGACGAGAACTCGCGGAAAATATTACCACACACACACACACACACATATATATATACGCGCGCGTGTTCGCGGATCACGGTTACATAAGTTGTACGACGGGCCGCCCACAAATTGTCCGTTCGGGGCGGCGGGGTCCGATGCAGCTGCGTGATAATAATATCGTCGTCGGTCGTATCAAACTTTTATTTAAACGCGATTTGCATTCATATACGACGTTCGTACGTATACAATAATAATAATAATAAAAAAAGACCCTATCCCGTATCGTATTGTAATCGCGACGGCTCGCGCGATCCCACTTGTTATGCGTTCGTGCATCCGACCCCTGTTCGGCGGCGGCCCTTTGGACTTTTCGAAACGACAAAAAAAAATGTACGTACCACCTGTACCTTTGTATACGGATTACTCAATTAAAAGGTCCCCGAAAACACTTTCGCCCCTACACGCGCCTGATAAGGACGCCCGATAAGAATATCGTTTTCGATCACGGATCGCCGTCGCGTCGCGTTTACCGTCGACGATTACGTATCCCCGACCCCAACGGCGGTCGGTTTTTTTCCTATTCGCCTCGATATCCTTCTCGCTCCAACTAGAAACTCTCTACTACGCGTCCGTCATATAGTTAGCCACGTCCGTTAGCTTCAAACGGACGGCGAATCGCGGACTTACGTTCGACCAATATCTTTTTGAATTAGCGGTACTCGCGGCGGACGTAACAAAAAAAAAAAAACGTTACCGATTACGTAAATGAATTTGGCGAATGACTTGTGTAACGATAATGGTTTTACGCGTGTTGTTTATTCAACAAGTAAAAACGGAGAACAATATATATATATATCGATAATCGTTCTACAAAGACCGTGGCACGAGCCCACTTTACGGGCGGCACGTGGACGATCCGTGCACGTGCCGCGACGTGTACGAGTAAACAGAGTCGAAAAACACTATTTTTTCCGTTCCGGAAACGGGGAAAGCTAGAGAAACGTTATCGTTTTCATTCGGAACTTGGTTAAAAACCGGGGAGAATATCGGGGGGTTAGGAATATCGGGGAGACGGACGTCTTTTAAAAGTGTCACCTTTTCGCGTAGCGATTCGTATCGGTACTCGCGTTCGTCGCTTAATACGTCCGTATTACACGTTACGTTTTACGATACATATATATATATATATATATATATATATATATCGTCCTACGAAATCGATTAAATATTAACGATCCTCGGAATTTTTTATACGCGTCAAAAACGTACGCGCGTCGTCGGAATAAACTATATATGTACAATATATATCGTTTTGCGTATATATATAGACGGATTTAAAAATTTTCTCTACACGTCATATACTCGGCGTTCCATAGATTAGTGACGCGGCGCGCGGTTTTTGAAAATATACTTTTTATATATGTATACAGGCGATATAATAAATCTCCTTAACGTATATATATATATATATATATATATATATACTAAACGCGTGTTACGAGCCGTGTACGTTTAGACGGTATATACTTATATATGTATTGTATATACGCGGAGCGAGGGGATCGATTTCATTGTATTAAACCGAGCGGTTGTTGTCACCACACGCGTACGTACAACAAAAATCGGTTCAATGGAAATCTAATTGCGGACATTAAGTCCGCGCGGGGCGACGAATCTCGGGGATTTTCAAAACGGGCCGACCCTATATATATATATATATATATATAGGGTCGTAGATGACGGTTGTACGGTATATATCCGCAGCGTACGTAGCGTGTTATAATATACTTGAACGGGGCGCGCGTTACGGTTTTTTTATATATATATATATATTATCGTTCGAGCGAGGGCAAGCAAAACCACGTGTAATTCGACGTGAATACGCGACCTGTGTAACGTATATATAGAAAATTATATCGTCGGACGCGAAAGGATTTACACCTTCGTGGTCGACGGACACGCGATAATATATAAGCACTTGTCGTTCGCGATTACGACGAACAATATAACTACAGATATAAACCTATTCACGATGCAGATGGTCTCTCCGTGTTTTATATACCAAAGCCACTCGTGTCGATATGTCCATCATCGTCACCGTAAGAGGCCTAACCGGCCGTCCTCGTGATCCCGGCGATTTACACGGTCGAAAGAATCGCGAACTACGTTACGGTTTCGCTCCTCGAGCAACGAAATAAAAACGTACGTTCGACACGTTTTAGGGTCGATTCTATCGACTAACACATCGAACGATACTCGCCGAACGCGGTAAACACAAATAATAGCCGATGCATTTTTCGACGCGCGTTTATTTTCGTTAACGGAATGTCGGCCCGAAACGATTTCGTTCTAGACGAATAAAAAACGCGTGTTCGCCGATATGGGGGCAACGATTGATATATATATATATCGTTACGGACGGAATATTCGAAAATTGAATCGTATACGCGCGTAATAACGTTTCTGTATTGGACTCGAAAACAGCGTACGCTTATAAAACCGTACGTAAAAGTCGCGTATAACGTTCGAACGCTGTCGGCCGAATACGAATCACGCGGTGATACGAACCGATCGGATTTTTCGCCGGTAGACGCCTGAGAGGACGATCGCGATCGGACATTTCTTTGAACCGTGAACTTTCGACGGGCCACCGGGTTCGGATACATCGGTTACACCGCCGCCGTAGCTGTTTGGCGGTGAATGTACAGGTGGGGACGGTACGGGTTATGTTTGGTAGGAGGAACGGGGTGCGCCGGACATTTTGGCGGGTCATACGCGACGCGTTTTCGCCCGTATGTATTATACATGTATGCCCGTACGGGATCCGTTTTGTTAGAACGGATTGTTCCTATCGTTCGATACAATACACGGACGCGAATTTCCGCGGGCAAACTGATTACGTCGATCGTAATTACGCGGACGTAAAATAGCGATCGTATCCAGCGTTGTAAATTGTAATTAAACGGACCAAAGTCATCGTCACGAAATCAGCCGTATACGGCGCGTGTTCATAGTACGCGAAACCGCGATTTTCGTTAACGGATAACGCGGTACGCGTTCTCTTTCGGGTTACTTGCGCATATTTTGGCACCGATTCGAACGTTTCTAAAAAGGCGGGAAACTCGAAGATGACCACCATATATATATATACGAATCCGTAGTACGTCGTGCGTAAACGTCCAGTCCTGTTTCGATTTTGTAGTAACCTCTTTCGAACACTGCCGATCCCGAAATCGGAACGTTCGGCGTTACGATTGTCCGTACGTTATATCTTCAATCGATCGATTGACCCGTCGGCGTTATTTTCGATACGCGCGAATTCGCCGTTGCGTCTATAGGAACTCGTTTCGGTCGGATATAGACGTGCTTTTCCCTTGCAATAACGTCTATTTCGATATTAACGGTTTTTTTTTCGTTTCGTTCTATCCGCCCTTTCGCGGTAACAACAAAACGTATTTCTTATTACGAAGATATCGAAATAAAAACGAAAAAACGTATACGATTTTGTTCGTATTCCGGACAGTTTTATTTCAAATATGTATATAATTTATAGAAACATTTCGGCGCATAAAATCAGGTCACGTTGTTAATTATCGAACGATTTTCGAAATTTTTTGAAATTAAATATTCCTGGAATAAATCGACGCCGCTCTATTCGGCGACTGACGGCCATTAAACGTTAGTGAAAGACATAGACGTTTTCGTAAACTTCGAACGATTGTCGACGGTCGGTCTTTTTAACGTCGATTTCGTTAGAAATAAATTCGAAAAGATTTAAAAAATCGTTAATTCGAATTTCGAAAAAAAAATAATTTTTTTCGTTTTCGATCGCGAGGAAAAAATCGAAAAAAAATCTAAAACACCGACTCTGCCGATTTTCAAACGGATTAGAAAACGCTATTATTTCGCGCGATTTTCGGCCCCGGTATTAAATTTAAAAATAAGAGTAAACGAACAACGTATTTACAAGACGCTCTATTTTCCTTAAGACAATAATAATCGTTCGTTAAACACCCACAACGGGTGCGCGATGGTCTGACCTCGGACCGACGCATCGGGCGTACCGTATTCGCTTATTTCGCCGGCAATCGGGGAAGCGAAACGTACCTAACCGCGATCCGGTTAGGTTACCGTCTGATGGTGGAGTGGGGCCGGGTAGGAATTTCCGCGGAACGTTTTCGACGAAAAAATGAAAAATCATCGCCGAAATGGCGCCGCGCGGGTGTTTGCATTTTCGATGATTGACGACCGTCCGTTTCGCCGGACGTAAATCATCGTACCGACGAATTCGGCGACGGTCAGTTCGGTCCCGGATGGGCCTTGTGGTCCGACGGGACCTATCGCGCGGAACTTCGTAGTAAGTACACCGTAACGGTAGGAAACCGATCGAACGAAAGTCGTTGTCGGGAATTCGCGCGCGTCCCGTCGCACGGCGGCCGCCGCCGTACGAAACATGGTCGTCCGGCCCACACGCCGTTTGCCGCGTCTCGTCGCCCGCACTCGCCGTCCCGACTATGTCCAAATACACTCGGCGCGGTCGACGGCGGCGCCGGGCCCTATTTGACCGGGCGTTTTCCCCCGCCGAAACGAGGGTTGACGAATCACGCGGGGTTCAATTAAATCTACCGCCGTCACCGCCACGAGCGTATAATACGAAACATATATATATGTATACGTAACGTTTTCGTATATTAAACGCGAAAAAAAAGAAACCGAGACGAAAAATCGAGGGACACGAGAGGGAGGAGGAGGTCAGCTGCGCCGAGTCCACGACGACACGTATGACGTATACGTGTGTGTATCGTGCGAACGCGTGTTGGTGGTACCGCCCGAGGAGGGCTTTTTGACGCGGCCTTTGCTCCACCCCCTCTTAGCGTGGCAGCGCGCCCAGAGCCGCCCGCCGCGGACCAGAACAGGTTGCACTTGCCGACCAGCGCCGATCCGTCGAGCAGGTTCTTCCGTTCGCCACCACGAACAACCCGGCCCGTTCGTCGTACCATCACCGGAAGGCCTCCTTCCCCCCAATTCGAGAACACACGATGGCGGTACCGACCGCCGGTAATAGGACGTGCGTGGCCGTCACGTATTTGCCGGCCAACTGCGGCACGGCGCCGGTGGACGTGGCCGACGTATTAAGAGGCGGCGCCAACGAACACGGGGACGACGACGACGACGACGTTCATCGTCGGACGTCTTCCGGCAAACGGGTGAGTGTAAAAATCGCTGATTTCGGAGGGACGGGAGGGCGTACGTACGCGTTCTCGCGAGACTCTCGTCGCCGAACGGACGTTACGACCAACGACAATCCCGGTCGCGTGTGTTGCAGCTGTTGTCCGTGGACGCCGCGGGACGATTGGTGTGCGTGGACGGCCGCCGGTGTACCATTGTCGGCTGCGCCTGTTGGATACTGTCCGTGCCGTTGGCCGACGATTGTCACACGTACAACTGTCGGCTGACGCTGATGGCCGCCGGCACGGTGGGCTTGCACACCACCGCCGCCGTGCCGCCCGGACAACCGTTGAGGATGTGGTTCCCGCCCGATCTGCAGCTGATGTTGCACGTGCCGTTTCTCGCGCCCGTCAACATACGAGGTAAGCGAACCCGTGTGGTCTGCAGGAGGGAAAACCTCACCGGTTTTCCAGGCGCGTTTGCCGTACGTTTCGGCGCGATTCACACTTGAACCGTTCGGCCGTTACGCGCGAACAAACCGAATCGCCACGGCGAAACGTTCACGGAACGTCCGGTATAACAACCGAAAACGGCGGCGAACCGTCGTCGTGCTGTGTCAGTTCGCGATAACGACGAATGTAAAACGTATTAGTCGTCTAACGGAGAATCGTTTTATAATGAATCATATAAATTAACGTTCGGATAAATACCGTCGGTAAATGTTCGAAAATATTATTCGTTCGAATAAACGGGGCAAACGTAAATTCCAACACGTGTTCGTTAAAATAACGCGAAACGAACGGACCACGCGGGGTTTTCTTCTTAAATTTGCCGTTTGTTTTTACCGAATACTCATAAACGTTAAAGAGACACGCGCGATAAAATTGAAACGCGCGTACGTTTAGTAGACTGTTGGTCTCGTTAGTCGAAAATGATAACTTCGTAAAACTATAGACGCCGAGTCGAAATCGTTATTTAGTAAACGCGATGTCGGTTAGGCGTTGAGTGTTTCGCCAACGAGTAGAAATTTGAGGTAGAAACGGTTAGCCCCGCCGAGTACAGTAGAGTCTCACTAATCCGAATCCCGCTAGTCCGGACGTTCGGTTAATCCGGACGGATCTTTAAAAATAAACGTGTAAATACGTAAATATAATACGAAAACAGAGAAGATAACGAATAAGCGTCGAAGTAATCGGTAAGATTTATTTATATTTTTACGCGCCCTAATCGTTCCTTAGGTTTGTTAAAAAAAATTGAACTACGCTGTAAACTATTATATATAACGTCAACTATAATTGTTTTATAAAACTAATTTTAGACGTAATTTTCAAGTTGATTCGGTTCGATCCGGATTTGACGAGACACTAATGTAACTACGTCGCGAAAAAGAGACGGCGGGAGGAATTAGCTAAAAAATAACGTAAACAACGTCCAAAGTAGACGGACAAAATGTTCTGGGACCCTATCGATTCGATTATAGATACGCTAAGGGTTACATTTCTCGTCGGCCCGATAATCACTCGATTCGCGGCGATAAATTACCGAGTAAAGTAAATAATAAAATAATATTTTAATAATAAAGCGTCGTCTGGTGGCGATACGTTAGTGCAAAGGGGCGAAGGGGTTTTCGCGCAAAAACCGAGCGCTGGGAATGGAGGAGGGGCGGCAATGTTTGGGAATTTTTTTTTGGCGATTTCGTTTCGATCACGTCTGGAATAGTGCGGGCCAACGTTTCGTCGTTTTCCGACGCGATCAATTTATTACGTTCGATTCCGTCGGCCCGGACGGATTTTTCGTCGAACGCCACGCGATCCGAAACTTGAACGCGTTTGCCGTATCCCCGTGTATTACAATAAACGACGCGGACATGTTCGTAGACGAGAGGAAGTACGTGTGCCACGAGTGCGGTTACGCGTGCGAGAAGCCCAACCCGCTGAAGATCCACTTGGCTCTGGACTGCGGCAAGTCGCCGCGCGCCAAACTCTGGTCCAGGTTGGCGGCTGCCGCGGCGGCGGCGGTGGCGGACAGCGACGACGACCAAAAGATCGAGGCGTCGTTCCGGTTCAGTTTGTCGGCGGCCGGGTCGCGGACGCCGTTGTTGTTGTCGTCGTCCACCGCCACCGCCGCCGAGTCGGCATTCCGGCCGTACTCGCCCGAGTCGTCGGCCAGCAGCGGCGGCGGTTTGGCGCCTCTGTCGCCCTCACGGCAACGGCGGTTGCCACCCGCTCCGCCGCAGCCAATCGTCGACCGTAAGCCATCGCCGTCCCGGCTCGGTGCCGGCGACGCGTCCTTCTTCGACCGCCGTTGCGCCGAAATGGAAACCATCGTGAGCAACCTCGGCCACTCCGAACAAGGCCACCTGTGCATCTACTGCGGCAAAGTGTACTCGCGTAAATACGGACTTAAGATTCACATCAGGCGCGTAGCATTATATATATTAAGTACACGTTTTCGTCGTCAATTTTTCGCCGTTTTACAACGTTCCAAGTCGTAATTATATATATATATCGTCAATTTTTCGTAATTTCACATAAACTACTTCATAGAAAAATCGATATATATATATATTGTCACGACGGTTATGCTCAAATAAACGAAACACTCGATTTTCTAAAAAAAAAAACCTTTCTTTAAGTACGTACGGCGTACATATTAAATTATATTACGAATACGATTTTGTTGGAAAGTAGTAGATTCGATTATAATCAGTCAAAAACAATTCGCGTCTAATTTGATCGTTACGGAAAAATACGAAATACGGCCGCCGTATTTAAAAATGTTGAAAAAGTTCGACGAAACCGTCTTTGAAGACACAACGGGCCGCCGGGTAGTAGATAGCTCGACGAGCGAATAAAACGTGTCGGATTTTTGTCGTTCGCAGGACCCACACCGGTTTCAAGCCGCTGAAATGCAAATACTGTTACCGGCCGTTCGGCGACCCGAGCAATCTGAACAAACACGTGCGGCTGCACGCCGAAGGAGACACCCCGTACAAGTACGGCGGAAAACGGATTGGTCGTTGACGTACATGACGGTATATAGTTTTGCCCGTTTCGGTTTTGCAGGTGCGATTGTTGCGGCAAAATACTCGTACGCAAGAGGGACCTGGACAGGCACATGAAGTCCAGACACGCGCAGCTAATGTCGAAAGGCGTATTCAAAATGCACGTGCCCGTATGACGCGACGTACGAACAATCGTTTTACTACGGAGCTCGAATTACGATCGCCGTTAACGTTTTTTGTGATATTTCTTACTAGTCTCGAAACTATATTTTATAAACTTATAGCGTGTGTGTGTGTGTGTGTGTGTGTGTTTGTATAAGCGTGTTACGATTTTATTATACCGTAACGACAACGGTCGAGTTTGTCCGCTCGATTGGCTTTTTTTTTCACTACTATTTATATAGCGTCTATTATAATCGTAAAATACGTCATCGTCAATATATTTTCACGAAACGTATCGATTTTCCGTTTAAAGATAACGCGCTCTCGTAAGTCCGTATCGTCGAAGTTGGTCCGTACGTCGCGTATCGCGATTGCGTACGCAGAGACGGTAGCGTACGAGAGGCGCGGGACGGGGGGAGTATTTCCAGTGTGTAAAAACACGACCCCATCCCTACGCACCGCCTTAAGGAACTTGCTCCGCGATATTTTCGAATTTTAACGCCGCCGGCCGCTACGCGATAATGCGAAGCACCGAGTTTTACGGTAAAAATAGCCGGAAGAAAATATTATTTGTGTGTTTTTGTTCACCGTTAACGACGACTACGGTTAGCGTAAAATAAACAAACTTATATATATTTATATATATATATATACACCGGACGATAACAGTCGAAAAATATTTACCGCTTTCGTTTCGAAATCGCCTCCCTCGATTATGTTTTATCCGCCGTGCGTAGAATACGCCGATCAGAGTACGCAACGAAACCTGTACCGTTTTCGGATTAACCGCCGCGTTCGGGCGTCCGAATCGGAGAAGCTACCACTGAGCCCAGATGTTGGAGGGTTATTGACGCTGTTTTTAAACCACAAACCTATGCGACCACCAACTCACGGACGAGAGTAGTCTTCGGGATATCCGACGCGCCATTGGTCCGGACGTAACGAAATCCCTAACCGTCCGTCGTTACGTGCGAAGCTACAAGTCTCGTGTTTGTGCGTGCCTGCCGCCCCTCTCGCGATTTCGGCGTGGTCGTTGTACGTGCCGCAGTGGCCACTCTGGTCGACGAATACGATTTACACGTAACACGCGCGTTATTAAAAACCGGTTGGTTTGTATTCGATTGTTCGCCGGTATTCGGCGCGGAGCCGGGTCTCGAAGGAACGAACACAAACACAACAGGAATCCCGAGTAACTCGGTCGGCAAACGGACGGGTAAAACGACCGCGCGGTTCAAACGTAACGATTTCGTCGATTAGTTTGGGATGGGAAGCTTTCTGCCGCGCGTAGCGTGCCGCGATCCGAGCCTATAAATACGACGGTGATCCTCGGACAGGCAAAACACACGTTCGCCCCGTCCGTTTCTGGCGTAATTAATCGATACGGTATATCACAGGGACGACCGAACGAGGAAAACGATCGATTCGCCTTCGGTTCGCCCGTAGTTCGGACGTCGGATTGGCGAATAAAAACGGTCCACCGGCGCGTCGTTCGTACCGTTTTTTTTTCTCGGCGGTCGGTACCGTACGCGCCATCTGTTAGCGGACGACGTTAGTACCTCGGGCCGTTTCCGTTAACGGGGGACTAAGATATAGTTCCGATATCGTTCGAAATCGTCCGAGTATCGTCGAAAATAATCGACGGCGATTCCGATAGTCACGATCGAAATCGTAACGCGGCGCCGACGTTCGCAGCCAGTAAAAGTCGCCCGTTTCGTGGTTTCTTACGAATTTACTAGACAACAATTCAGAACGCTCACTTTCGAAACACAGTAAAGTCGCGGTGGTCCGTCCACGACGCGTACGTCGGTACCGCCCCATCGGTCGCACGTTCGCGGTGGTGGTCTTCCGCGATCAATGTCCATACGGTCGGCGATTCGAAAACTCGTCCGCTTCGAATTCGGTCGTTGGCGTACGTACCGAAATTAACACGCGATTCGGAAACGCCGCCGTCGAAAGCGCGTCGAATTCGATCCGGGACGGCCGGAGCGAAAACGACCGTCAGTATCGTCCGACGACGAAAACAACGTCTATTTTCCGCCGACCGCGGAACGCGACGATTATTTATCAATAATCGCCGTTGTCGAAAAGCCGTCCGGCCGGCGAATTTCCCGAAAATTGTTCTCTCCCCTCCCCAATTCAGTCCGTCTCGGAGACGTGGCGTCGTCGGACTTCGGCCGTTTCCGGCCACTTAGAAACGAACTATAAAACGACTTTCGCCGGGCACCGCGGGTCACAAATATACTAAACACGCCGGGTGTTCCGTAAAAATAAATACGGTCGTTGCCGGTTCACGGCGCGCGCGTTTTTCCGTTTTCAAAAGTTTACGGTTTTTTTTTAATCCACCGACGGACCTCTTGACGTGATTTTTCGCCGTTCGTTTGAGGCGCTCGTCGACATGCCAAACACGTTTCCAAATCGTCTTCTTTCTCGATCTCGATCGGAAATTAGTAATTTAGTCAAATTATAACGACAATACGGTAACGTAGGTAAACCGAATAAATCGCGTCGTAATGTTTCGATATCAGCGGACATTTTCGTTCGTTTTCGTATAGAAATACGTAAACGTTCCGTTATGGCGACCACGACGATTTTAACGTCCGGCGAACCTTTTCGGCTCCATCGAGCCCGTACCCGCGCACTATTGCGATACCGAAGTGGCGGAAAATCGAATCGTTTTAGCGTTTGTCCGCCGGTAAATTATAAATATTTAATTAATTTATTAATAATAAGCCAAACGTCATAGGCTGAAAATTGAGTTTTTAGAACAATTCGGCTCGGACGAAAAACAATATATACGTTTTATGTTCTAAAAAATGCCCTTAGAGCCGAAGGAGGCATAGGGAGTCCGTCGACAAACCGTAAGAGAAAAACGAAATCGTTGTTTCTCGCGTCTTTTAAACTTTTCGGCGTATCTACGATACGTTTAATCTAAATACATAAATCAAGAACGACGGATTTCAATTAGACGCCGGACGAATACATTCAATTATTACGAACGTCGACGTCGAATTTAAACGGTTTTGTTTTTTTAGAAAAACCGTTT
>JAIPRN010000697.1:0-21805 GCA_025469175.1 Geopemphigus sp. TES_GeoC_2020
ACACATGTGTATATATAAGTAAATTGATAAATAATGAATAATTAAAATATAATACCTCTTGCATAGTGCTTTCTAATTTCTCTTCAAGTTTGGCGTTGGCTTCTAAGGCATACCTTAATCTATCTCTTACCTGTCCATAACAAAAAAACATTTACATGATAAATATATAAAAAAATAAAAATAAATATATCTAAACATTAAGTTATACTTTTAATATTTACAAGTAGTCCTAAGAAAAAAATTAAGTTCCCTAATAAAAAAATTGAAATAAAATATTAAGGTTAACACTTAATTTCACGAAATATTCTTTTGACTATATTCTTCCTACCATCATAAAATTATTTTACATTAAATTATTAAACTTTCTAAATTAATTTTTATAACCAAATAATATGTAACAATATTATAATTTTAGTACGCCTTAAATTGTTACATTTACAATTGATAAATTCAAAATAAAATATAATAACTTCTTCACATTGTAATAAACATATAAGTTATATAAATATATAATATTATATATACATTATATACATCATCATCATCATCATCATCCTCGCCTTATTCCCATCTATTTGGGGTCGGCCACCTTAGTCTTAAACCTCCATTTGTCCCGATCTCCCACATCCTCGATGCACACACCAGCAATCCTCATATCCTCCTCAATCGTATTTAGCCACTTCTTCTTTGGTCTTACTATTCCTCTACTTCCTTCCACATTCAATTTCATAACTGTTCTTACTGCTTCTGAATCTTCTCTCCTCATAATATGCCCAAACCATCTAAGTCTATTCTCCCTCATTTTATCCATAATTGCCGCTACTCCTAAACTTCCTCTTATATATTCATTTCTTATCCTAAATTTCTTATCTACGTTCTTTTAATAAAAATGGAATTATTTTTCGTATTTATCGTACTATATTTACTTTTGAATTTTAATTATTTATTATATTTATTATTAAATTATTACATATATATTGCGCGGGACTTTATATGAAACCAAATTAGTGTCATATATTTTAAAAAATAAAAAAAGATAATAAGTGTACTTATTATTTATTATACACAATAAAAAAATTAGATATTGCCCCGGGTGAGGATCGAACTCACGACCTTAAGATTATGAGACTTACGCGCTGCCTACTGCGCTACCGAGGCATGTATTATACTTTGTAATAGTAAATATATTTAAAAATAAAATTCAAATAATTGTTTTTTATTTTATACGTAATAATAATATTAAAAGCGAAACCTCATTTAAAAATTATAAACTTTTCAATTTTTAATATAAATATCTATTAGCGAAACAATACAAACAAATTGATAAGTCGAAAACGTCGAATTTTTACAATTTATATAATTTCTATTTTCCTAGAGACGTCCAATGATTTTTCTTAAATTTCAACGCCTATTTTCTCTATAGGGTATTTACTTAGATTCTACGCTAAACACAAATGTCATTATTAATTTCTTTCAACAAATATTCGTATAATCTTAAATTTATAGTTTTGTAACGAACATGGAAAGTTTCAAAAACTATATTTATTACGTATGCGTGTTTAAAAACCTGTCATCAAAATAATTGTAAACCCACCACCTATCTAGTAGGTACAAAAGTTGAAAAAAATGTTTTAAATTAAAATACGCTACCGCCACCTATATTAAAAATATATTTCACTGGCTAGCCGCTACATTATTGATTTTGACGTTATACGTTGGTACTTATTACTATACAGTGTATAAATATATGTATATATATACACACAAAAATAAAGTTTATATATAACTGTAAATATATGAATTCTAATATAATAATATTGTACGGGGTACATGTAAGCGTTCTAATGACATTTATGTGTTGTTGTCCTTCCCCATTCGACAAATTCTGCTGGCCACGACTGTTCAAAAAATATGACCCAGTCTAACAATTTTTATATTTTTATTATTTTTAAGAATATTAATAATTGTTATATATTAATACTTGAGTTTTGATATCGACATTTAAATATGGTCTTAATAAGATTCTTCTTCCTGGTCTCTTTCCCAGCTATTTGGAGTCGACCAAAAGTGTTAATAAGATTGAAATCCGTAAATTATGCACTCACGTTAATTCAAAATAAGCCTAGCGACTATTAATAATACGATATACATATAATTTAAAATAATTTGTTCGTAGAACTTTGGTATTTATAACAAAAAAGAAATGATTGATCGTTGTTTAATAAAAATAAATTCATTTTAAACTTAAATAATATAATAATAAAATAATTTATTAAAATTAATTTATTTTTGAAAGTATAAACTTGACTTTATAATTTATGATTGATTCAAATGGATCTTTCCTGTTTAAAAACGTCTTAAAACAAGATTTTACCATATATCCACGAATCAAAAAAAAAATGCTTTTCGTTTTCTTATATCTTTCATATTTAATATTTATAGATCTCTAAAGTTTCTTTGTAGCGTACTAAGTATAGACAGTAATCATCGTATCTATGAAATTGTATCGACGATTAACTGTTTTATGAATAAAACTGTAGGGTTGAATATTATTATACGCGCTTTCCATTCGGCACATTTACTAATATTTCTAAAAAATTTTTAATAATAATCGCATATAAGACTAAAATTATTTAGCTAGGTCGTACATTTTGAAAGGTCATGGCCACCGAAATTTGTAATATGGCGGAAGTGTTATAATACTACAAATACCCTGTTCTAATAATATTTATTACGACAAAAAATATCGATGTCACCTTACAATAAGTGATTACGCAATGTACATCGCGAAAAATAAAAAAACGTAAACCGATAATTATTGTGGCGATAATTAATCAAAAAACCATCCAATTTCAAAACTCATATAAATAGAACAAAAGTTTATACAATGCACACACATCAATAACAATTATAGACGGGCATATAACGTGTGTTACCTTGGTAACCTCTACAATGACGTAACGTCTATTACGAGACTTAAAAGTAACTTTTAACTTTTCGTCATAATTCATAATTCGCTATTTATAGATGTTATACAGATCTCTAACCTAACCATACTCATACTTACGTCGTAATTAAACAAATTAATTTTTTTAATTTAGTACGTTATAAATATTAGGTACCGTGTACTAAATCATTATTTTCGTCTAAAATTTTCTCATATTTTTTTCTTTTCTAGTATTGAAATAACTCGTAATAAAAACAACGAAACTAATCCATTTACAGTATTGTTAGTATTATATTTCAAATCAATCGGCAAGTAAGTTTATAGGAGCTATACAATTAAGGTTATGCTTCTTGAGAATTTATGTTACCAAAATAATAAACACTAATCCTTTTAAAATCAATATATGATTGTTACGGCCGCTTTACTCTGGAAAATGTAATATAGGTATACGAGTATAAATAATATATAATTATTATATACTTTGAGACTTGTTTAACTAAGAGAACTTAGTGTCTATGAGTGTACGTTCATTTATAAGAATATAATTTTATATTTTTCTTTACCCGTAATATAACTCGATGTTTATAACAATAATGTTGAAAACAATTATTATGTGTCGACCTTGATTGAATCTATTATTTGGCTAATGTTGATAAAGAAAGTGTCCTTAGGAAAGAAAAACACTTATTTAAATACAATTAAGAAAAATGTTGATTTTATTGAACCGAATATTTATATCGGATAATGTTACAAATATACTAGAATTGGCCTTAATGCTATTACGTTAATGAATCGACTGTCGGCTAAGAGCGTTATTATATTATTAAATGGTATTATACAAGTGTGTGTGTAACAATAACACTCGAAATTATACTTAGCGTCCTTCGTTTATGATTTCGCCCACACCTATCTAATTTATCGGTTAGGTTATAACCTTATACAGTGTACCGAAAAATCCAGATGTTATATATGTTAAAGACATTTCTTTTTTACCGAGAGAAGTTTTGTGATATTATAACCGACGTAATAACTTCAATATATGTATTCATCGAATTTTTGAGAGATGCATTCTGTTTGTTATGCAAAAAACGACCTCCTCCGAGAGACAGAGGGGGCGATGATTATTTTCAGACTTTAATTAATATAAATACTTACGTTAAATTTGTTTCATATACCTAAATATATAGGTGTTTTTTCAATTTGATAGATACGACAAACATACGGTTGTTGAGGTCAAATCGTTAGAGAAAAGTCGAAAATTTCTCTTAGATATTTTTAATATTGATATAATCACGGTTATATAAGCTAAAAATATTTGTGTAATAATTTAGTCAACGTGTTTTTTCTGCTTACTTTCTGTATATTCGTATCGACATCATTAAGAATAGATAAACCTGTTTCTAACTGTATAGACTATGGACTTATAGGTATTACGTTATATCATATACTTTCAGTATCAAATAAATACGCGATGCACGACGTTGTACGTATTAAAAGAATATTGGATAAAAACGTTATTTTATTGGACGAAATTTATGCAAATTTAAAAACTGTAAGAATATTACTGTTTATACTCTATATAGGATAATTTTATTTTAAACTTTAAAAACATGAATAATTCGACCGTTCGTATCGGGTGTTTTTTATTTTCAAATTTTTGTTACCGGACGACCGTAGCTCATAGATTTCTCTCGCACTATCCAGTCGACGATATATTATTGAATCTCACTGACGAACAAATCCAGGTAAGAATTATGTTTAAGACGAAAATACGTAATCGATTAATTTTGCGAAATAAAACGAATACTCCCGTATAAAATATTATATTTATAATATATTATAAATATTTTATCGCGCTTTAAAATAAAGCGACGCAATAAAGGAATGTCGAAATCTACATCCAACGAGAATTCATCAATTCGTGTGCTGTGTGAATAACCGTAAAGATTTTATACTACAATATTAATAATATTTGAAATTGTTTAATTGTTGATTACAGTTACGTAAAACTGTTTTTGATTATGCACAGAGAAAAATAGCACCAAAAGCGATTGAAATAGACAAGGAGAACGCTTTCAACGACTTGAGAGTGAGTGCAATACTATTATGATATATATGTGTAAATAATACATAATGAGTGCCTAAATTAGGTAAGAGACATAAATATAGAAATTAAACGTAAATATAAGTTATTATTCGTATTCTATTCCGCATACAAGTCAAAATAAAATAGCTCTACATAATATGATACTACGTGATTTTAATGTTAGTATCATATTAACAACACTTATACAAGTTACAAAAGAGAATGAATTTAATTTTAAAAATGTATATTTTATCGTCGAAAACAGATTCATTAAAAAAAAAACATTTAAAATACTATAAATTGTGTTGTCGTTATCGAATCAAATTAATTGTATCAAATTAATAACCATATATTAATAATGTATTAAAATGTTTTTCTTCGTGTAATAATTGATTAGTATAATAATTGACGAATTCATTATTAATAGATTAAAGTAAACGATCGAAGAGAAAGAGAGGTATAGTTAATAATAGATTTGATACATTTAAGTCGAAAAACAATTTTTTAAAGTTCAACATACTTTAATAACAATATAGAGGCAATTTTAAAAAACAAAATGTATAATTTATTAATAGAAATGTTGGCGAGAACTCGGATCACTCGGCTTATTGGGTATAACTATTCCGACGGAATATGAGGGTACCGGAGGCAATTATACCGATCATGTCATAGTCATGGAGGAAATCTCCAGAGCCAGCGGTTCTGTTGGTCTGTCCTACGTGGCCAACACTAATCTGTGCATGAACCAAATTAAATTGAACGGTACTCACGAACAAAAAAAGAAATACCTACCTCGGGTTTGTATACGATGTTATCAATATTATAAAATATAATATATATTATAATTATAATGTATAAAATTACACACGTTAAATAAAAAACCGCTGGATAAGACACCGTAACGACGCAATTCAAGATTTTATATTATGCCTACGTTAAACAATTTATGAGTCTCATAAAAACAAAACTATACTGTAATTACTATATGAGTAAACGATAATAGGTAGTACCATACAAGTATATACAGCAGGTACTTGTTCAAATTAGTTTTACAAACGAACTATCTAATAATTATTTAAATTACCCATTATATATAACTGATAGATAAGTTCGTAACATTTATAGGCTATCAATTTATAAAAATATATTACTCATATAACGCGCGACACAAATTAAAAATTATTTCAAATACATATACGATAATCGGTTTGTTCGGTTTATATTGAAGTTATGCAGAGGCGAAGCTATCGGAGCTTTGGCTATGTCAGAACCTAACTCTGGATCAGACGTTGTTTCTTTGAAATTGAAAGCAGAAAAAAAAGGATCGCATTATATACTAAACGGTAGTAAATTTTGGATCACGAACGGACCAGATGCCGACGTACTGGTGGTACGTGTCCATGAACAATTACATACGAAATTTTAGGATATAATTAAAATCACTTTAATGATATTGTGAAATGGATTTTTAGGTGTACGCCAGAACAAATCCAGATGTTAAGAAACAACATGGTATTTCTGCGTTTATAATCGAAAAATCGTTTGAAGGTTTCAGTACAGGTCCTAAATTAAACAAACTTGGCATGAGAGGTTCAAACACGAGTGAACTTATTTTCCAAGATTGTAAAGTACCTGGTATGATCTTGTCGAAATCAAATATAAAAACTGATTTAATGGCGACAAGTCATTTATTTACAAGTCACGTCAAAATAGACGTGATATCAATTAAGTTACTGGTGACAATTAGATTGTTTAAAATTTTTGTAAAACTGACGACTTCTGCGTTTTATAAAGATTTTTGTGTTTTTTTAAGTGTACGAAATATTCAATTCTAAGACCTAAATATTTAATTAAACGTTATTATTTCAGTTGAGAATTTACTAGGCGAGGAAAATAAAGGCGTGTATGTTTTAATGTCTGGTTTGGACTTGGAAAGACTGGTGATTGCTGCTGGACCTGTCGGGTACGTTGAATAAAATAGCCGAAACAGCATATTTATTTCTATAATACTCGAATGTATTTTTGTTGTTATATTTATAGATTAATGCAAGCGAGCGTAGATCTGACATTTGATTACGTACATTCTAGAGAACAATTCAATACTAAAATCGGCGAATTTCAATTAATCCAAGTAACCAAATTGTCTTCTTTCTCGTTCATTTTCACCATGTTCATTATAATTTCAGGGTACAATCGCTAACATGTACAAGTTATTGAGCGCCAGTCGTAATTATCTGTACAACGTGAGTAGAGCTTGCGATAAGGGCCATTTATGCAGTAAAGATTGTGCTGGAGTTCTGCTTTTCAATGCTGAAAATTCGGTCAAAGTGGCATTGGACACTATTCAGTGTTTGGGTAAATCGATCGTTGTTCGTGATTACCGTTTATAATAATATCTATCTATTGTTTTCTACAACAGGTGGAAACGGTTACATAAATGATTACGCGTCTGGTAGACTTCTGAGAGACGCAAAATTGTATGAGATCGGTGCTGGTACCAACGAAATAAGAAAATTGATTATCGGTAGATCGCTTAACAAAGAATACTCTTAGGATATTACTATTATTTTTAATATTGGATAGACAAATGATCACGTCACAAACATTTTTCGTTTGTTGTATTTCTATTAGAAATAAATTTTATTTATTTTAAAACGCGCGACGGCATTGTTTTTTGGTCCAGTTACTGTGTCTCGGCCATTTCGTACTACATCAACATTTTTTTGATTGTAAAATATCTATGTTTACAAACAAATACAAAAACAATCTGTTGTAAAAACAACAGGTAAAATAATTAATTATGTTTTGTTTGTGCACATTGTTTGCCATTTAAATATTTAACAAAAAGTAATTTGAGTTTGCGGCTTTCTGTATTTGAATTTTAAAATGAAAAATAATTGTCAATTTGATTACTAAATTTGTTAGATTTGAGAAATATGCAATTAAATATTACAACATACATGACTGTCGTATTTAAGTCTTAAACATTACTAATTGATTGACAATATAACTCCTACACAAAATTGAATGATCCTTTTAAATTAACATCAGCGTCATTTTTTTGTGGTCTACATAAACGTCTATTCAGATTTTTGGCCTAGTTAGGACTATTGACATGTCTGACTCAGATCATCACTATATGGTCTATGTATTGTTTGTGATTATTATTTAGAAATGAAAAATACGAATAATACGTATAGCATATACGCATATATACTATAAACAAAACAAAAACAATAATAATGATAAAAATAAAGAAAAAAAATTCAATTGTCTAAAAAAAAAACAATGTTATTATTATTACAATATTGTTATTTTAAATGTTTATAATGATAACAAATGTTGAAAACTATATAGGTACTACAGTCAATAAATATTACACAAAAAGAAAAAAGTATAACATATAATATGGATGTTTATAAACGTACTAAGAATAAATCGCAGATAGTACAAAAATGAGTATAAGGGTATAACAATATTTAATATATATAAAGTAATAATGTCGGGAACTAATTGTGATTATAATATATTTTAAGTTATTATATCATTTTGGTCCCACTAAAATTAAAAAAAAACAATAAATTAACGAATAAATACGCAACAGACGTGCGTATTTTTTGACTATTCCATAATATAACAATATTATAATATACAACTGATATTTGAGGTGCGACAATGGTTAATATTAATAACAAATCTTAATTAAATAAGAAAGGGTGGAGACAGGGAATTAAAACAGGGAAGAAAATATTCTTAACATTTAGGTATACAACAACATAAATATATATTAAACGTTTAACTTACATAATAATAATGATATATTTAATGAAACAAAAATGTATTTTGTACCGACATTGAAATGAAACAAATTTTGTATAATTGTTATTAAATCTTTTTGACCTGTTTGTGGTGGCACTCTTAGTACAGGTAAATAAAGAAACAAGAAATAAAAAAAATATGTAATCCAATTTTGCGTAAAACAATTTTTTAAGTTAATACAAAAAAAAATTCTTGTTTCAATTATTCAATAATACTACTATATCAGCTGATTATAATGATTGGCCACTTAAACAGGTAGTTTATGTGTAGTCATCGAATGTTGTTTTAAAAATAATATGTATTATAATTGATTGATAATTTAAAAACATCTTAAATCAACAAAAATACATGTAGTATTTGAAACAAAACTACTTACATCTAATATTTTTTTATTTGTATTTATGTTAAAATAGTATCTAAATTTGACTTATCTAAAAAAAAAAATTAAATTCTGATTATTGAGCATTACAAACAACTGAACTTGTCTATATACAATTATTAAAATTTGCATTTAATATTATTATTATGCAAGATCATCCTACATAACTACATAAATATAATTTGTAATTAATTAATAATTAATAATGTATATTATGTATAAAAAAGAATAATGAGATAAAATCTATTTTAGAATATAATATAATATAGTTATTGCTAAAAGAAATGTGTTTGATAATAATGGTGGACAGAGATTTATAACATAAATGAATAAACGAACCATTGTATGGGCGAATCCAATTTTTACCAAAATAGTAAAACAAATTTTTAATCATTTTATTTCAAACATTAATCCCTCATTTTAATTAAATTTTTATTTGTTGAATAATCCTATAGATAAATTAAAATTATTATGTTTAAAAAATAGTGAATATTAGAATGTAAAATCAATTATAATTATAAATAAATGTATTAATAAGTGCAATTACCAATAAGTGCGATAACTCCCATTTTATGTATATATATATTTTTATAATTCGAAAACAAATCAACACAGATAGAACCATTAAAGGAGCAATGTCTAATTCTTAATTAGTAAATTCTATCGAGGGGTTTTTTCAATAAATACAAATTTAATTTGAACAAAATATTAAATAAAATAAAAAATGAAAAATCCAATATGTATTTTAATTTTGGTAAAAAATAATTGATACGAAAAAAGCGAAATTTTTGTTTCTGTTTTGTTTATCTGTTCTAAATCTATCGGTCATGATCGTTATAAAATATTTATTTGCATAATATATAAAATGTATTGCTTCATATGTATAAGATATATTTTGCTTTAAAAAAGAGAATAAAAGTATTAATAAAGTATATATTTAAAATGCATGATTATGGTAAACAAGTTTTAAAAGTGGATTGTCAGACACATAATATAATTTGTTATGAAACTAACTTCCATGTGAAATAATAATTATTATACTCAATAAAATATATAATAATAATAATTTATATATTGTATGTTTGAGGCAATACAAAAGCACCTAAATATTTTCTATATATATATATAGTATATTCTCTAATTTTTTTTAAAATAATTCGATTGTTAAAAATAGAAATGTTTTTCTCTTTGGTTTTAATTTTTTGAATAAAATTGAGTAAATTGTGTGAATTTAAACATTTTCATAGTTTTACCTATCATACATATGAAGTGGTATATGTTATATATGTATTATTGGTGAAATGCCATTTCTTAATATTAATTTAGAATACACTATATATATATATACATAACAATCCAAGAAATGTCATAAGTGTTAGGCGAATTGTTTTGTATAAACAGCGTATGTATATAAATGATATTTTGTAAAATTTGAAGCAATATATTAAGGCACTGAATATCATTTATGATAATAATAATATGTATAGAAAAAGTAAAATGTTAGAATATTTATAATATATATATATATATATGTCTGGTGTGATGGCTGGATGGAAGGTTATTTTACTTATAATAAAATTGGTTGTGATTGTCAAGTTAATTTTTTTTAATTCTTTATAAATCGAAAACATAAAATCAATTTAGCATGTATAAAATGTGATATTTTATTGTGAAATTGTCAGGGGATAAAAAATAGAATTAAAATGCAGACTTCTAAAATGCAAAAAGAAATAAAATTATTGAATTTATTTAAAAATTATAAAATAATACTCAAAAGCAAACAATAATATATATATATATATATGAAACTATCACGTTGTTACTATCATCAGCTTTAGATATTGTGTGACCCTGTACAAGTAACTAAAAGAGACCAAAAAAACGACATGTACATGATGCGTTTTTTAGAGTATACTATTACATTTAGATTTATATTATGTAAAATATGTATATACCTTGCAGATACAATGGGCATAGCCATCAAAAATATCAATTTAGCTATTTTGTTCTGGTTTAAATAAGTAAATAAAATTGTATTTTTATGAGTAAAAGTATACGATATGCATGAGAGCAATGAAAAAAATTTTGAAAATCGACAGCAGCCTGCATAAGCTATATAAATAATAAAATGTATTATATATAAGGGCATTTTCTCTTTTTAATTGGCTTTTGAATAAGTGGCAGTGCGAAATAAAACATTTTCTTTTGTTTACAAAAACGGAATAAAATATGGACCTACCTCTAACTCTTAATATTTAAACTTGAATAAACAAAATAGTATTTAACAATGATAAACATATAATGTATAACAATAACAAATCAAAAAAAAAAAAAGATAAAAACTATATATGTATCATACATACTTAAAAGACTAACTGGTATAAAAATAAACCACAAGAAGTTTAAGAATCCAGAGGGGCAAAACAAGAAAGTGTGTAAAAATGAATTACTTAGTCCTCAACAGCTTCTTCATTTTCAAGTACATGTTTGAACCAAAATGGCTGGAATGCGTGTCCATTGCCAATGTAGAACTTGCTCATGAATTCCACCCTTAAAAAGTAATTACACTTAGTAATAAATTCACGTGTGTACATAGAGAAAACCAAATAAAGCAAGTGAGTAAGTACGATGATGAAAAATGTACCAATGCAATCGGAGTGTATGTAGGAATGCTGATAGGCCTTCCATCATGACCAATATCGCTAATGTGAACAGTGACCAAACACCAAACATGATATATAACTTGATAGCACCCCAATATGTATCGCTAGTTAAGCCCATTCTCAAAACCATGTTCCATAGTACTTCGGATAATTCTGTAATAAAATTGTTTTATACTTGAACATTGGTATTTATTGTAAAAACCTTATTAGTGGATACAAAAATAATGTTTGTATGTATAATGTTATTACTTACGTGCATGTGCTAAAGACAATGCCCAAAGCCTAAGATATGAAGCTGTATGTGAAACAGTGCTTAATACATATTCAATGGTTTCTATGGATTGATGGATGAATAATTCTGAAGCTGGTTCTTCTTCTTCATGATTGATTGCATCATTGAGCATGCCACTCAATTCAGTCTCTTTCAGTTCAATGCTCCCATTTAATTCTCCACAGCTATCAGACTACATATATACAATTACATTATAAATACCATAATTTTCCTTTATTAATACAAATATATTTTAGTTTTAGTAAATAATTTTGGTAAATACAAACCTGATGTTTCTTGTGCCGTCTTTCGTACAAAATTATATACAATGGTTTCCCTAACAACATCACTGGAATACACAACATAGCGATGACAACAAATATCTTTTGTAAACGATCCTAAAATAAATAATATTAATATAAATATATATTGTATATTGGAGAAAAAGTAATTGTTGACAGAGATAGACGAAGAGAAGTGGTGGTTGCAGTGAAGGGTCTAAATAGCCTACACTATGTTATAAAAAAATCTATATTTTTATTTAGATTGATATTTACTTGTCCTTCAAACATGTATTCATCACAACCATCAAATGGTTTTGTGTGTTTGTTAAGCATCATATTGATGAACATAATGAGCACAGATGGTGCACATCTAGGACTGGTCTTTAAGGCTATAATAATAACAATGAATGGTTAAAAAAAAACCAACATTAATATTCACGACAGAGATTTAAGTAAACATACGATTCTTAGGGCCATACCAAATCCATTTCATGAACATTAGTGATACCATGTACAAAAACAATAATACCAAAAATAACAACTGTGGTATGAACTGTAGTAGTATGTTTATTTTTTTGTTGAAATGCCTATGAATTGTAAAATAGGACAACAATTAAGTATAATAATTATACAATTATGTAATCTATATTGTTCATATTACATACACATGATTGACAACACTCAGCACAACACCAAACATCATGTGAATGACTCCAAAAATGATAGACAGTTTCATTTTGTATGAGTTGAGGAATATTATTTTATTGATAGCAATCTTTGAGAACACAAAATTGCCATAATATAATATGATATATATTTGTAATTATGGTATAAATATAATTTGAAGTTTAGGTCACCTGCCAAACTGGATCGAGTCCCAATGGATATGGTTTCTGAGAATAATCTTTGGTGGCTGGGTCTAATGTGATACTTTTATTTCCAATGATAGATTTCTGACTATCATTGATGGACCAACTTGAGCCAAACAAATTTACAGACTTTGAAAACACATCATTATATACAATGCCAGTGTATATTGAGAAAAATCCCATGAGCAAGATTATGTAGCGTCCACCAAAAAATATGTTCCATATCTAATAAACAAAGTACAAATAAATAATTTTTATATAAGTTGTAATAGAAATATAATTTTAATTTATATTACTCTAATTATCAATTTTTTATATAAGTTGTAATAGAAATATAATTTTAATTTATATTACTCTAATTATCAAACTATTTTTGACAAAAACAAGAAAAGTAAACATTTTTTTAAAAAATTACCATATATTGAAGTTTTTAAGTCATCAAAATATACATACAAATATTGAAATAAATAAAGAATATACTAATTATGGTTCAAACAAACTCTCTTGAATACTTAACATTGTTTTAATTTTACATTGAATTGTGAAAAGATAATAATACTATAACTGATTTAATAAGAAATAAATTAGACTCGACGTGTAAATATTTGGTTTTGAAAAAAGGGATTTATGATTAATAGAAGTAAAACAGAGTATATAGAGTATGAGTTTGATGAAAGAGAATAAGATGAAACTAAGAGTGGAATAACAGCAGGGACGAGTTAAGGGAAGTTGAAAGTTTTAAGTATTTAGGGTCCTTTGTACAAAAGAATAGGGGTTTTGACGAGGATCTTAAACATAGGATTAGGTGTGAGTGAATCAAATGGAGAGAAGCGTTTGTTGTCTTGTGTAGGAAGAGAATTCCAATGAGGCTGAAAGGTAAGTTCTATAAGAGTGTAGTGAGACCAGCTATGATATATGATTTAAAGTGTTGGGTGGTAAACAAGTAAATAGAGCAGAGAATGAGTGTAGCTGAGATGAAAATGCTTCAATGGATGAAAGGAGAAACAAGAGAAGATAGGATAAGAAATTAATATGTAAGAGGAAGCATAGGAGTAGTGCCAATTGTGAATAAGATGAGGGAGAATAGACTTAGATAGTTTGGTCATGTTTTGAGGAGAGAAGATTCAGAAGCAGTAAGAACAGTTATAGAATTGAATATTGAAGGAAGAGGAAGAGAAAGACCAAAGAAGTGGTTTAACGTGATTGAGTGTGATGTGAGGACTGCTAGTGTGTATGTGAATGATGTGGGAGATTGGGTTGATGACCATGGTGGCTGATCCCAAATAGCTGGGAAAAAGGCGAGGAAGAAGAATCTATAATGCAAGTGATAACTACTATGAAATATATGACAGTTTATTATTGTTTGGTTAAAAATTACAGACATTAAAAAGTAACATATTTTTAAATCATGAAAATATTATTAATGATAATTTTATTTCTATAATTGAAAATTTATTTTTGTGACTGTAAGAAAATAATAATAGGTATAGCGTCATTAATTTGCGTGAATATATTTTTGTAATAACATTTAATTGTTTTATGGTAAAGCTAAAAAGAAAGTTTCACTTGCAATAACTGTTTATTATACTTGGAATTACATAAGCAATTTAAAAAAATACTGTTTAATGTACCTCATTTGAAGACTTGGTTTTAGATAGTTGTTGTTCATATATGACCATGTATGCACTAAATGCTGTTAAAATGATTCCATGCCCAGCATCACCAAACATTACACCAAATAGAAATGGAAATGTGATTATAGTGTATAAGGCTAAAATAAACACGTTAATTATTTATTATAATATTTATAATTATTTTTATATATATAATAATTTATTACAATATTTATTGTAATATAAAATTACTTTAATAAAATTAAAATTTACCAGGATTGACTTCTCGATAACCAGAAATGCTGTATGAATCCACCAAGTTTTGGAAGCCCTGCGTGAACCGATTAGTTCTATTGAATGTTGGTGGTTTTTCATTAGTGTCGATTATATTTAAAAATGAAGGTATTGAGCTGCCTACAGCTTTCTATATAAGAAATACAAAAACTAAAAATATTAAGTTAACAAAGTGCGTTAGACATTGATGATCTTACACTGCCTTCGGCTAAAGTATGCCTGATGAATGCTAAGTCTTTTATTGGTATCCAACATTCGCCGATCAAACATTTTTTGGTAACATCCATGTTGAACAGGTTAAGGGTATGATAGATAGCTTTCATTTTACGTACCATAACGCCCCAATTGTGCAATTCTTTTGCGACGGTTGTCAACACACGTTGCCTATGATCTCTAGTTTGATTTAGCACCTGTAGAAAAACATAAATAATTAAAGTTGAAAAAAATACTAGTGTCATATTAAAGATTAAGTTAGACTCACCATATTTAAATCTTCTAATCTTGTTTTGACACCTTTTAACATTTCCTGTCTTTCAGAATGTGCACTTGGGCAGTTATAGAATGATGCATGAAATCCAGAACAGACTTTCTTCACACGGGATTTGAGCTGTTCTCCTTGGAAGAATGCAACAAACACCGTTTTGAAAATCTCATTTCCCTAAGTGAATCATTATACAAGGTCTTTATGATAAATTGATATATATTTATAAAAATACACTTGATATGACAGTAAATATTATGTATTTTTAATCTATTCTTATCTATTAATTTTCAACTTGTCTAAATTTGCATTCCTATATTATATAATTTTAGAATAATTAGATACAAATACAAAATTATGATATAAGACGATTAAGATTATTTAGGTGTTTAATTATTTTTTTACCGTAGCTGGATCTTCAAGGGATTCTTCAAGTTCTGCTCGACGTAGAAATACATTGCCTCGACTGATACGCCATAACATACGTTCAAAACCAGGTACTCGCTCTCGGGGCACGACTCCGGCAACAAACCTAATGTAATGAAAATATATAATGGTGATTCATTAATTTGAAAATGGTTAATAGTTTTAACGGTCATGTTTTTCTTTTCAAGTGGATCAATTTTTTTAATCATACGTTAATATTACAAAAATTAATTGATCAGTAATTTATTTTTAAAATTTTTGAAATACAAGTTTAATATTATATCCATTTATTTTGTCACTGTAAGATATACATAATTATTGACTAAATATTATAAATAGTACACTTAAAAGAGTAGATGGCCATAGGAATTTTAGACTTAAATAAAATATATTTTCTATATATAACCTAAGGGGATTTTTGTCATTAAAAATGGAATAAAAAATGTATTATACTTATTACATTGTCATTTATTGTTAACAATCTTTAAACATTTAGACAAGTAAAAGTTCAAAAAATAAATACAAGTGGTATGCATAGTGTAGTTCAGAATTATTTTAAATTTATAAATATTTTTTGATGAAATAGCGAGGAAAAAACCAGTAAAATGAGGTTTGTTGGTAATGTATGTTTTTTTTTGTACAAAAGTTTGAAAATATTGTTGTCAAATTTGGAATTATTGAAAGTTTTTTATTTTAGTACTGATACAATGAGATCTTAAGCTGTATTGTAAAAAACTGATACAAATATACTTTTCTTATGTATTGCAAAGAATGCTTCTGGTATTTTTTTATTGTTATTAATCATTGGTTATTTTTAAAATAAGTATCTCGTGATCACCAACCACGCAATAGGTTAAGGATAAAGATACATATATGTGGTCTAACCATTTATAATTTTGCTAATAAAATTTTAAGTCCGTTGTATGTATATATTATTATCATAAAAAAAAAACGTGGTGGTTTATAATTGGTTTTACGACTTCCGGAAATAAATTAAAATACTAACAATATGTCACATAATATTGTTCAATTGGAATTGATAAAAAATAACAAAAGCGAAAGGGAAACGCAATTTAACTACACACAATAAAATATTTATAACCATGAACATTTCACATCTATATCTACAGAAATAATTACGAGTGATATTGACCCACACGCTTATATAAATTTCAAAATATATATGCATAATATCGATTTGTAAGTATTTAAATAACTTATTTACTAGATTGATTATATTAGTCGTAAAATAAATCTATTAATATAGGTACCTGTTATATTACACAATACTAAAAAGTTAAATTATTCATATCATTTCGAGGAAGAATGTGTTCATTCGAGGGGGAAGAATGTGAGCAACATATTGGTTTTGTAGTGATAAGTTTTATTTATTTATGGATTAATATGCGCGTGTCAGTCGTGGTCGATGGACACTTTTCAATCATGTATACTACAAAACATATAACTACAAGAACTTGTTTTTTTAGTAACACTGAAAAAAGTATACTGTACAAATATATTAATTAAAAAGGCTATTTTTCGATTTCTTAGATATTTTTCGTGTGCATAAGAAAAAACTATATGATAATAAAAGAAAAACGAAAATTTGCATGTTATAATTTTTATACTAAAAATGTAATATAAAAAAGTATGCAATTATGTTATAATAATAGTAGTGTAAACAAAATTTTTAAAAAAAGGACATTTTATTTTAAGCAATATTACTTTCTTGACTTATAACATTTTTTGTTTTTTAGAAAATTAATTAGCAAGTAACACTGTTTTTTGTTATATATATATCACTATTTACATTATATTACTTTTTTAGAAATGGTTCATTTATTTAATTCCTAAATACATTGCCATGCAATGGTATCATTTAAAACTAGATATTTTACAATAAAATTGATTTTTTGAAAAATATATAAACAAATCATTACAACAAATTGTCTTTTAATCATTGAATTGTGTTATATGTAAAAATATTTTTTGTATTTTTAAATTGTTAAACTTATTTTTACTCCACGAGTAATTACTGTTATTAAGTATTGCGTGTGCATGTATGTGTGTAAAGAAAAACAGTACTTACCCGAGACGGCCCCGAGTGACTTGGGACTGACTATTTAGAGCTTCGTCGCTGATTAGAGCCTTTGTTAGGGATTCTGTACCTGATGCGCTCGTACCATCTTGCTGTTGAAAAGAGAAACTCTAAAGGACAAATAAAAAACAAAAATTCTACGTCTACTTCAAACACTACTACTGTCTCGCAAATCTGTATAGAAATAAATATACGATAAAATATATATATGTTAGAATTAACTCCTTAAAGCAGGTAGTGAAATATGTCCTAAATATAATGAATCTATTTAGATAAAATAAGTAAAAATAAATTGTATATGGTAATTAATTACATATATAGGTATATATGAATAATCTCAATAAAAACATTTAATAAAGTGCAAAATTTAGCAAAAATAAAAAATAAAAATAATTAAATATTGTGTTTGTTCAATTCAAATTTGGTACACAAAATATTTTCAAAAATATTAAATGGTTTTAATAGCATAAAATATAAGCATTTTTATAAACTATTTTCTAACGCCTTTACAAAAATATAATATTGTTAAGACCTAAATAAAACCATGCATTATACTGTGGGATAAACCCAAAATTACTCACGTCTAAGAAATCCATATCAAGCTCAATGGATGAACAAGAAAAAAATATTTATAGTTAGAGACATTTGAGAAAAAATTGTAACAATTTCACATGATTTAACCTAATTAATAAAAACAAAGTATTCATAATTTTATTTACTTATTACTAATCTAGAAAATAACTAAACAATAAAACTGTAAACCCTTTTTCAGTATTTCCACAATGTTGTACATTTTATGAAACATTTAAATTATTATTGACATATGTAACCTATTCAAATCTTGTCACTAACCTATATAAGGATACTTAGGGGAAGGAGTACAGGGTATATATTTATGCAATTTATAGACTTTACAATGACAAAATTATGAAACTTTGGTTTGGTTTTTAATTTTGTTAAAACCTTAAAATTTTCCGATATAAATAGAAGAAATAATAGTGATTCTATAGATTTTTACAAAATTAAAATTGGATTATAACCAAAACAGTTTTCACACTTGTCAGAGTGAGGCCGCCAAAAGTTTTTTATTACTTTACAACTATCTTAAAACATAAGTTTTGTATTTTTATGGAGACATCCATATAGATACTTAAATGTTGTTATAAAAGTTAATATATAAATCTGTAATTAGATTTAAAAAAAATGTATAACTAAAATAATTTAAACAATTAATTTTATATCATTCTATATACAATTAGTTTAATAGTTTTATAATTATATATTACATGATATAATAATAAACTAATTATCACTACAATCTCAGCAATTATGTATTTATTTAACAAAAAATAGATAAATTATTATAGGTAAATTTTTATGAATCAACATTTATCAACTAAAAAATAGAAATGTATAAATTAATTAATATATTAAGATTTGTGGTAATGTTTGTGTACCAAATTTGACTACATAATAATATAAGTATATGACAAGAACATTTTTTTTTTGCAACAAGTCAATCACAAAATAATATTGTCATATTAATGTATCAAAATATATATTCATATTAAATATTTTTTGATGGTAAGTATATTATATATAGAAATATTGATAATCATAACACACACACACACACGCGCGCGCGCCACTAATAAAAATACTTTTCCACATATTTAATATTCATCGAAATTTAGAAATTGATTATATATAATACACTTAATATACATGTCATATTTAGATCTATAAAAAACCATGTAGTTAGACTCTATATTTAAAATATTGCTCTTTTCTATTATATATATATATAGTCCTTAGAATCAAACGACTATAAAATTAATGAAAGCAAATTACCTAATGTATAATAAGTATTGTGGTATAATATATAATTTATGATCACTATAAAGGTTTAATTAGCTTATGAGATTGCAGAAATCACCAAAAGTCAATTAATATTACACGCAAATAAATACAATTTTGAAATAATATAGTTATGTTTTCTAATTTTTAATATTTACCTCTTCGAAAAACGCGTGAGTTTTTTCGAGAACGTGTCTAAGTTCGGTGAGCTCAAGATAATTCGACTTCAAGTTGACTGCATTATGGCTGAGCTCTAGAATTTCGCCTTCTGTGCGTTCTAATTGTGACTGAAATATAATTTTTTTAGAATTGCGTATTATTATATAATTCAAAGGGAAAAAATCTAAAAATATTATGTTTTACCTCCAGATTAATGATTTCCCTAGGATTTGGAGCGAACGGGAACACGCTGCTTTCGGGTACAGGAACGTGCACATGATCTTTATGCACTTCGGCTTGAATATAGCGCAATTTGCGTTCGAGTTCGTCGCATCGTCGTACTTCGCTGACGAATTTTCGCTGGAAGACGTTCATTTCGCTATTTAACTGCAGCAAACGCAAATAAAACACGAAATTATACATATTATATACATATATAGGCAGTATAATACTGTCCTTGCACGTTATGTTTATTAAATACATAAGTCAGAAACAAAAATTATTGTTTACGAACGACAGACTTTTATAATGTTAACAACAGGCCAAAATCGAAATCTACAATTTTTTAAACTCGGTATAATGTATTAATACGTATATATGTGTACATGTTTGTGTTTCCATATTATATCATATTTTTTTAAAAAGTCAAGTTTTAGACCAAATAAATTATAAATACATATATCAAAATAAATAAATAATTATAACGTAAAAACATTAAAAACTAGCTTATTAGCAATCGTAAACCTTAACACTTGATCATCCACTATTTGTACACTTACATTAGATATATACATATATTCCGTCCTTCCCCACTTCTTCGGTCTTCTTCTTGCTCTCTTTCTTTCCATAATAACTCTTACCGTCTTTGACTCATTTTTTCTCATAACATGTTCGAACTACCTCAGTCTGTTCTCGTAAATGCATATAAATCATTTAATTAGAAATTATCAACTACGAGTATATACTCATTTACAAATATTCTAGAAGTTTTTATTATAGATATTAATATAAATATAATTATTATTTATTATAAATATTTATATTTCAATATATCTAAGTATGAAAATTAAAAAAAAACTAACTTTAATTATATAATCTTAATTGATCACTAATAATAAAGCACGCTCTGAACCTTCAGTTTTTATCAATAAATAAAGAAACGTATATATTTATTCAATAATATTTCACACACTTATATAACAAATTTTTTTATTTACTAGTTGAGTAAAACGATGAAAATCAGAAGATTAATATAAAATAAATGCTATTAAGAATGTTTCTTTTTTCAAAAAATCAGTTTTTGAACGACTAAAAACTAAAATGAAAATATCTTTATATAATATTAGAAAAGTTGTACTATGACATAATTTTATATAATAGGAATTTTTTACTACTATGTAAACAATCCAAGAACATATTAAAAAGAAATACAAAAAAAAAATGTAATTATATATTATATTTTAGTTCCTTAAATAAGTTTTTTACGCATCAAATTTCAAAGATCATAAAACATCGTTAATCAATTATATAATATACCTATATATATATATATATATATA